>JAVYIG010002241.1:0-261790 GCA_035222895.1 Strongylocentrotus droebachiensis | reverse complement strand
AGAAACATCGCCCCATTGTGTTGCATGTGGAGCTCTGCTTACTGATACAAAGCATTCCCCTGTCATTAGGCATTTTGGACTGCAGCTCCTGGAACATTTTGTGAGGTGTGTTCTTTCTTCTTTTCTGCAATTAAAAGCATGTCATTTGTGTTTGTGTAAATCTATGAAGTTTTAAAAAAAGATATACCGGTATATTTTCTTAAAATCATTATTTTGTCCCCTTCTCTTTCTTTCTTCTCGATGATGTAATACTAATAGTACAACACCTTTTCTCTTTTGCCAATGTGACTAAATAGTTATTATACTTGAGTGGAGTGTTTATGACGATCAACTGATATTATTCAGCATTTTTCACTACCAAATGCTCTAAGACAGTCTGATAAATGCTGTCACAATTTGTTGATATTTTCTTCCTTGTTACTGTCCGGATCAATTCAGGGTGGCATCATTGTAAACATGACCAAGGAAATGTCAAAATTTTGCCTGTATTATGCAGTCAAACGTGTTTATTAATAGTGGCAACTGTAGACAGGTGGCCTTTCTAGACTGGTTAGATCTACAACAAACATTTCTATCTTGAGGAAGACCAGTCACATTGCCACAATAGACAGGTGGCCTTTACAGAGAGGTTGGCACTAAGTCATAAGGAGAGTTTCCTGTGAAAGCTAAGCCAAATTATACTAGTGTGTGTCGAAGTTATAAATTTATCTGTGTGGCATCGCTCTTAAAACATGAAATCAGACTCTACTTTGATAACTACACCAGCTTATTATTTTGATTTTTTTTTCCCCCGACTGTAATTTTCATGTTTCATAATTTTCCAGATTCAAGTGGAATGATGCTACTGGAGAACAGAAACTACAGTTCAAGAATCTGATACTAGAAATGATCACTAAGGTAAAATATTACTTCAAATTGGCATCCTCCATGTTACTCCAAAGTTAAAATGTTTTGCTGATAGTGGCAATACTTTTCCAAAATCAATTCTCAGACAGAACAACCACTATGCTATCATTGCAGATAACAAATGTGTAGACATCAAAGCATTAGCATTTACCCGGTATGTTGAAATATCAAGGCTTTGTTGACATACTTTTTAGGCGTATTAAGTTGCATGGTGGGTGACGACAAATAATCATCTTTTGCTATTATCCTGATCCTGCTAGTATCCTGCTATTAATAGTAAAAGCTATGACCTCTGATATTGAGAAATGTGTAAATATTGTAAAAGATGTCTCTAGCTGACTGATTTTTTGGTCAAGAGAGCTTTCGTGGAAGTTGATTTACTGCTACAGTTATTTCATCTTTCTAACCACACTACCGTATTTGCCGGCGTAAAGGCCGCAGTATTTTTGGAAAAGAAAATATCAAAAAGTCAGGGTGCGGCCTTTACGGCGAAAGAGTACCAAAAAAAAGAAGAAAAAAGTCAAAACCAGCACAAATTTGCACATATGGGAATAGGAACGGTAAAATAACTATACCACTATGGTACAGGACATTTCCACACATCTTACAGACAATTTTACCTTGCATTGTTGACATGAAGACGAAAATAAACGTCCTATCACAAAATTTGCCGATAGATCTTGATCTAAGTTCGTGCCAATGCATTGCAAAAGTAAAGGAAGGGACCGTTTAACGGAGCTACCGCGAACATCCATCTGAAGTCGCCATTTTGTTTTCCATTACATGCAGTTTCGCATTACACGGTACATTGTGGTAGGGGTATATATCGGACACCAAATCTGCCTGCGATCAATTTTTTAGCTAAACTTCCGGTAAATTATAAGAATATTGATGAATTTGGTATCAGTTTGTAAAAAAATATATAGTGTTTTCGAGAAAATTATGATCATTTTGTTTTGTCCGGTTTTTTTTCTTCCTTTTTTTTGTTTTTTGTTTCCCTCTTTGAAATGTCAAAGTTGGGGTGCGGCCTATGCGGCGGTGCGGCCTTATCGCCAGCAAATATGGTATACCATTATGTTAATGTTGTCATCATTGTTTTTTCATCTTTCTAACAACACTCTACCTTGTTATTGTTATTTCAACTTTATAAACAAATGTGGTTTAACTGAAGATCTCATCTTGTCTATCTTCATTTCTTGCAAACAAAAACATCTATCACTATCAAACACTTCATTTTATTTCATATTTTAGATTTGTGTTCAATAATATTTTCTTCCCATTTTCAGAAGAGTACTAATGTACTAGAGGAAGAGAACTACATCAAGGAGGGTCTGGTGAAGATCGTTGTGGAGATGATCAAGAGGGAGTGGCCTCAGCAATGGCCCAGCTTACTAGAGGAGCTGGACCAGATGTGCCAAATAGGAGTAAGTTTACTGGGCAGCGTCCACGATACCGTCTTCAGGACAAATTTGCTGACAACCCATTTAAACCAGTGTTAAATTATATACACATATTTCAATGAGCTGGGCCCTTCTTGCCAAGATAGTAAGGATATCCATATTTGAATGCCAGGACAATTTTTCCATGAATCCAGATGTTGTGATCCAAAAAAGTGCATGTCCTTACTAGAATCTATACATTAAAGTTTGCCATGTTTGTTGTTTTCACTAGTGGCATTGCAGTTAAATTACGATCCTTATTTTTTAATAGTTAATAGCTAGCCTCAAGATACACTCTTCTTCAGGTACACTTTTTTATTAAAAAGAAATTCCTTACTAACAAATTTAATTTACATCAAATCATGTTAAGACCCTCATTGCTGGAAAAGAAATATTTAAAATTGTCTGCAAAATATGTAAAATATAACAAGTTTCATGTTGTAAAACAAAATACGACAAATTATTCAGGATCCAAGATGAATGATTAGATAGATAAATCTAGTAATACATAAGGCATATGAAATCCTTTTTGTTTACAGGATAGTCAGACTGAACTGGTTCTTCTCATCCTACTGAGGCTGGTAGAAGATGTGGTTTCATTCCACAATGTCCAGCAGAGCAGACGGCGGAAGGACCTCTGGCAAGCCCTAACATCCAACATGGCTCAGATCTCCTCTTTCCTCATCAAAGTTCTGGAGATGTACTCAGAGAAATACCAGTCATTGGTGAGCTCACATTGGAAGCGTGATGTGCCCTGTCATCCAGAGCCATCTATATACAGAGCTTGGCCAACTTGGTTTTCACTGGGTCACAACATGGCATATGTGACCCGGCACCACAAAACCACCAAAAAGTCGCAAAAAATTATTTTCCTGATTTCATCTGATTATGAAAGAAGAAGTTCTCCTCATTAAAATGGTATATTACTTGTCCAAATTGAAGCTTTCTAACCCTTTCAATTTAGTGAATGAAAAGAGCTGGTGAGGGAGGTTACTGGTATTAAATTGTGAGAAAGAGAGCTTTAAAGTTTGGGGCTATTCAAGCATGCGGAGCAAGCAAACCACAGGGAAATCAATAGAAGGGTGAATCAAAAGGCCATAGCAACCACTATGAAGAGATTTTCAGATTAGGCTGAAATTTGGCCTGATGGTCAAACATAGTCTGTTCATTATGTTTCTGAGGTTTCAATGTGTGGACTTAAGTCTTTCAAAAGTTATTATGTTGTAAATGTATAGAGTTGTAATTGGACAGATTAAGTGAACTGCAACATAGTGCCGAGACACCTGCACTAGACAATGCCTATTCATGGTGGACCCGGAGTCTTTTTGTTCCCCCTTACATAACACTGCTTGTCACCTATTTTGTTTTGTATACATCTGGGCATTTATTTGTAACCACATTATCAGGAATTCTCTCGTCGCTGTCTTGCCCGAAGTGTTCAGTAAGCAAAGCTGTAAGGTTGGCCTGATCCCCCGCAGCTAGCCCCCGCATCATCGCTTCGTTGACCGCCCGAGCTAGCCGGGCATCTGCGTTGGTGCACCCCGGTACCATCCCACGGCTCTGCTCACGTACAAAACCTGGCATTGTAACGACGTTGTAGACTTTTTCGCAACTTGTCACTCTCAAATGTATAAAATATAATAATGTTCTTAGGTCTACTCTTGATCAACAAATTCTGGATATGTGATGTACAATCAAGCTACTCGAAGTCGTTAACGGAGAATATAAGACGAACGCAAATCTGGAACTCGGATGTGAAAGCGGATACAAACAAAATGGCGCGCCGCACTGATTGCTATAACGGACCAATCACAGCCCGCGTAGCACGACCCGTTAGCAACGACCGACCATTTCCGGACTACGATAATTTCGCTCGGGAAAAGTGATCAAATTTTTGAAGAGACCGAAGGCTGTGCGAAAAAAACTGGTCTAGAAAAACCGTTTAAAACACATCTTCTACTATGTTTTAGACTTCCAAATTTTGATACTAGGTACAGAAAAGACCACTCTTTCAGAAAATGCAAAAAAACGAAAATCTATTTTTTTCACCTTAATTGACATTTTAGCTGATTACGGAGAATCGCTGGTTGCGACTTTTTGTTGGTTTTGTGGTGCCGGGTCACATATATTCTTTTGTTTTGTGGTTGCTCAACAAAGCAGTAGTCACCATATTGTGTCCAACTTAAACTGGGTTGGCCAAACTCTATGTATAGATGGCTCTGCTGTCAGCCATCAACTACTGCCTTCAGATTTGTTGTCTAAAATATTCTGATTTACATGAAAATAATTAAAAACACAGACGGCACGTGATTGAATTTAATTCACTTACATGAAGTTTAGACAAGACGAGGGCTGTATTGAGTTGCATCATTTTGTCTGATATGTATTATATTTAATGAGTTATTGTAGTTCTTGGCCTGCAGTCGTGGTGTTGGCTGTGTTACACGTGTATGTGTGTTGGTTGGGCTATAGATTTAATATTTTGCGCTGTGGCTTTTACCCTCCAGCAAATGGTATAGTGACTACTAGGGTGCAATGTTTGAACAATGAGGTTATGTCAGTAAATACTTTGTCACTATTTAAAAATTTTATGCTAAAGTATGTAAATATTGACAGAATTGATCAATTTTAAACATATGACAATCTGATGTAATGACAAGGTCCTGCTCAGCCTTTTCCATACTTTGACAGTGTTTGTATTGCACTCTTACACTCTTCATCCATTCTGTGCTCTCTCTCTCTCAATCTCTCTCTCTTATCTCTCTCTCTCTACAGGAAACTTCTGCACCGCAGAGTAATGAGGTAAGAAATGAAGCCTACAAGATTAGAAGGCGACATGTAAGCCTTGCATTATTTTTTCAAAGGCTATATATGTATTTAGTATCTTCATAAAGCTCTCTTCCTCTTGTGATGTCATACAAGTGCATTCTGAGAAAAACAAAACATTAACTGAGTCAACAGTTCAAAGATTTTGGTAATACTATGTGGCATGTGATAGAGAAAAACGACAAATTTCATTTAGATAAATACCCAAGGCTTAAAAAAAAATCTTATTCTATCTTCCGCTAGGCCAAGTCTGCGTGTAAGGTGACCCAGACGGTCCTTGTGACCCTGTGTGGCTTTGTAGAGTGGATGGACGCTAAGCATCTCTTCAAGGAAGAGAATCGCCTCCTCATCTTCCTCTATCAACTCCTTAGAAATGAGGAGTTGAAGATGCTGGCAGCAGAGTGCTTACAACTCATTGTACACAGAAAGGTAATTAATGCAGATGTGGGCAGTTGATGATGATTTCTTGTTTTGTCCCAAATTTCAGTATTGCATATTTATCGAAAGATAAAGATGAAGATGTGAGGACAAAAGTCAGTGCAGCTTCAATATTTTGTTGATGCTATTCATTTGTGATTACACAAGATTGAATAGATACAAGCCTTTGATCTTGTTACAATATAAAGCAAGAAGAAATATGATGAGGAAAAATCTCACTTTCCTCCCAATATTGTTCAGAAAAAAAACTTTCTAGCTGTGTCTTAAAACAAAGAATGATAATTCACAATCTACCTGTATTTGAAGGACATATTATGTTTATCAAATGCTATTTGAGAGCACTTGAAAATGGGCAACAATGTGTAGTTAAATAGCTCTTTTTAAATTACTTTTTGCACTGTTTTTTTTCTTCAGGGTAAGATAGAAGAGAGAAAACCACTGATGGTGCTGTTCTGTGATGTAGCTATGACAGAACTCTTCAATGCTGCTGTGTGAGTAGAAATCATTGTATTTTGCATTACGCTTGACACTGTTTTAAATAACTTTTTAGCAGTTTGACTTAGTCATTAAAGTAGATGACCTGTTTATTGATATTGATATATGTAAGGACATATTGTCTCATTATCTCATTTACTTTACCACAGAGTTAATGCCCTTCTGGCTCTGAACAGACAATATATGAAATTTTCATAAAAAATGATCCAAGTGTTATGTGGAAAAAAGAGGGAACTTCAAGTCAATTTTCAATGATTATTGATTATCTTATTTGTACTGAGTAGATATTATAAGTAGAAAGAATTGACTTGTGTATACCTTCCACCACCCACATGACCTTACATTCCATTTACCATTTGGACTAATGTTTCAACATCATCAACATGTATGTTCAAAGGTCAGGAGTTGTTTCAGGTTTGTTGTAATTGCCTGCTGAGAAAGCAAGTGCAAGGTTGTAGGTTTAACAGCAGTCCTAGAACATATAGTTTGATGTCCTATGGGAGGGACTATGTATTTGGAAGACAATGTCTTGCCCGAAGTCACTGTTGATTAGTGCACTGACTTGGCATTAAACCTAGAACTTCCTAGTTCACAGGTCAATGCCCTTCCCACCGATCGATCATGTTTCTGAATTAAGAATGTTCATTGATCCACTGACCAAGCGTTAAACTAAGGACCTCTACCCACCGATCGACCATAATGTCGGAGTGAGTGGACAAATGAAATAATTATGTATCTTTTGCTTTATACTTTGTGTTTTTCAGGAAAGCTTGCAGTGCCGGTCTTGATGAAAAGAATCACTTATTTGTGAAGAAATTGTGTCAAGTTATCACAGGCTTGGGCTCACAGATGTGTGCAATATGGGTAAGTACATCAACATTTTCCATATTTCTAGAGGTATGTTTCTGCTCATGTTAAGGAGAAACAGAAACATGTACATTACAGATGAAACATGCTTTGGGATGAAGTATATTTCACATGAAGTGTATCCAGGGACGAAGTTAACTTCAAATTCAGGTAAATTCCTTAGATATAGCTTTAAAGATAAATTTTAGGGATCTGAAATTGAATTTACCATGTGTGGTTTACCAATTACTTACTGTCGTCTCTATTAAATCAGATATTGTTTTTATAGTAAAGGCAAAATTCGCTCATGAAATGGGGCAACATTCATGCTTGGCTAGAGGGCAACAACATTTGTAATCTTTACTACTACAGTCACAAAATTAATTAGAGAGGCAAGAAACAATGTTTGTTCTGTTTGTTGTGTCTGTATCTGATAGGCAATAGAAGGAGAGGCTTTTGAGCCGCCAGCCAATCTGGCTTCCTACCTGAAGACCCTGTACAGTTTCACCCAGCATGCCAGCACACACGTTTGTCATCTAACGTCGGCTAGTTGGATGGCGTTCCTGAGGCACGAGCACATGCCACGCACCCAGGCTGTGCTGGATATTATACCAAGCCTCTGTCAGACTTATATTAGCACGTCACAGAAGGTAAGTTTTGCATTTATGCATGGTCTTGATATTCATGTTTATGAATTTATTTATATGTGTTGTGTATTATATGCAGTATGACAGATTGAAAACATATTTATTGTAATTTCTGACATGCTATTCAGTGATACAATGCATGTCATGTTTTTAAACCTAAACCATCTTGATAAGTTTCATGCATATAAAGATAATTTAAACACCAAACAAATGAAAAACAAGCCTTTAACAGTGAGTGTCTCTATTATAAAGACCAATGTTTTATTTACCTTATCCCAAATTCTTTATTCATTCCTGCCCAAAAAGACACCTGGGACCCGTTTCACAAAGCTTTCAAAAATCAGTGACAAATCTGCTGATAACCAATCAGAAGCAAGGATTTCAGTAGCTTATAACAAAATTTGTTACTGATGACAAGTTTGTGAAATGGGGCCCTGTAAATACAAAAACCTCTGTGACAGGTGTTATTGTAAATTAACTTCATTGAATAAGTATACTGTCAACATTATGGATGACATCACTTTTCAATTACAGATTGGCTACCCATCTCGTAACGACTCCCCTGCCTGTGCTTATGCCAGGATTGATTTTGACTCAGATGATGAGTTCTTTCATTTCTTTGCAGGTAAGAAAATAAGTTGTTGTATTTATTTTTTATTCTAAAACTGTCAATGGGTGCAGCAACATCATTTAGGATAATAAAGCTTGCTTCTTTGGAGGAAAACAAATCCATATGAATTAACATTGTAAATGGTATAGGGGAATGAAACATTTATGTATTTAACCTAATGGTGAGAATTGGTCAGTTCTGCCTGGGTTAATCCCTCATTATGATCTTTTAAATATTGTATTATTAATATGAACATCCTTATGCTGAAGTATTGATCATATTTTTTTCAATTTTAATTCAATAAACATTTAATTTCTTCCCAAAATCAAAATGAACATATCTAAATTATGTATTTTTACAAAGGAGGAAGGAGGCAAAATTCCCTAAAGCGCAGGGCTTGTGGTTGGGTTGCCATGTGCAGTAGCAATATCAAAGAAAGAAAATAAAAAACCTTAACATCGTCCTAAAATGCACAATTGATATACAAAAGTTGGTAATCTTGACCCTTATTGACCTCTTTTTCTAAATTTCTTCCATGTAGCTCATAGATACTACCAGCTGGAGATCCTCAGACATGCAACAGGTCTTTGTCCCGAGACTACTTTCAGCATAGCTGCTCATTGGTTGCAGGAGCTTTTAGCTGCTCCCCTTGAGAGGGAGGAAGGTATGATACACACTATGATACCATCAGTTTTTGTGGACCAGCAATGTTTATGTTAACTAAATCGTTAGTCATCATTTTGGCGTTCTCGTGAAATTAGCCACCAGCCAATGAGTGTACAAACACACCAGCATGTAAAATCATTGCGGAGGTGGAATCTCCCATTAGGCATTGCACTTAAGGAACCTCTATGTACAAATGAAATTAACAGTGGCTTATTTCACGAGAATGCCGCCATTTGTTTTATTTGTGCTTAGCCCTCAAGCAATATTTGAAAGATCATGTCAATGTCTTAACAATTGTACCTATTTATCTCAAATGTATACAAATTTTGCATTAGAGTATACACCATGGTAATTCAAATATACAATTGCAAAGTTTGAAAATGTGAAATCATTATTCAATTCCATTTGATTTAGTTGATTAATTTCATTTATGGATATGTCTCAAAATCAGTACATTATCAGTTACGCAATTTGGATTTTATTCGTAAATATCTTAACCGTAGTGCCACTGAGAAAATTACTCATGCTTTAATTTCTTCTCGCTTGGATTTTGGTAATGGCCTTTTGTTTAGTTCGCCTCACAACCTACTTGCAAAATTACAAAGATTACAGAATGCTGCTGCTTGTGTCGTGACCCTGTCCAACAAGTACAGTCACATCACTCCATTGGTTGCCCGTAGAAAAACGTGTTGTTTTCAAGATTATTTTGCTATTATTTCACTGTATACATGGCTCTGCTCCGCAGTATAACATCGGCTTGATTAAGCATTACTTTCCTTCTAGACAGCTACGTTCTCAAAACTCTGGCTTACTTGTTACTCCTAGGGTTAAAACAAAGTGGGGGGAGCGAACCTTCGCTCATGCTGGGCCTTCATTATGGAATACTCTCCCTCAATGGATTAAGAATAGCAGTTCTGCTGAAGTGTTAAAAAACAATCTTAAGAAATATCTGTTTAATTTAGCTTATAATTGATTACCATAACCTTTCATGTCTGTACCTTTCCTATCGCACTTTGTATAAATGTATCATGTATGTATTTCATCTTTTGCACAAGCTGCGCCTTGAGCATTTGACTGTCAAGTGGATTTGGCGCCTTATAAATCATATGTATTATTATTATTATTATTAACCTTCATGGACAGACACACACAAACATCAAAATTTTAATTAAATGTAGTAAGTAATGATGGATATGTAGTTAACGTAATGCTATTTGATCATGAATATTTGTTTATAGGCAAGGAACTGTGTACCAATCACTCCCCATCAGCCATCAAATGGGACGCCATGTCTAGTTACCTTGACAGCGTAATAACAACCCTCATCAAGAAAGACCAGTTACCAACACAGCAGGCCGTAGAACTGATACAAGCAACTCTCAACTGTAAAATAGAGGTATGGACTCAATTTATTTTCACTTAGTCCCAGCTATTGAGGAAGCTGTTGTAGATATAAGCAAACTATACTTTTGAAATTGGTAAGGGCTACAGTGCTACAGTGCTACATGGTATTCTTCAATACTAAGAAAAGCGATGTTGATTTTGGGGTAATAGATTAAACATTGAATGGTTAAAAGAGACTGTATCTTTGCTGTAATCAGAAATTAATCATGAGTGACTTTGCTACTCTAAATCAAATCAAATCAAATCAAGATACCTATGGAGCAAAGTGCTACATTACTATTACTATGGGAACGATTGAGAAGATGTTAAGCATTACATCTCATTATTTGGTGAAGTATTTAGTCAAAGCATGTTTATTTCGATGTAATGTACTCTTTAAGATATTTACGAGCATTGGAGGTGTCAAAGTGGTTGTCATCATTTTTATATTGTGGCCTAATTAATTCATTAAACAAGGGGACTCTTCCACATTTATAGTTCCAGCATACTTTCTCCTCATCACTCCCAATTTCAGTCAGATAGATATGAGCAAAGTGAAAAAGTAGCAATTGCGTAACTATATGAACATCAGAGTCAAACATATAAATGTTTAATTTCTCATTGTCTGAATGATATTCTTTCTCATTCCTCTCTATAGGACCCAGTGATCCTATCTTTCCAGCTGACCTGTATATCAACTCTATTTCCAGTGCTTCACCATTCCAACCAACATGTAGAAGGTGTCCTGGATAAGGTGATTGATTTGGTTTATTGATGTTTGGTCTACAACCAGTTCATCTACTACCCACTTAGTCTTTTACTCATTTGGTCTAATTTCCAGTTGGTCTAATTCTCATTTTGTCTAATGCCTATTTTGTCTACTATCCATATGGGCCCCGTTGCACAAAACTTACCATTGATGGTAACTTTGCCATCAATGGCAACTACCATGGAAACCTTGATTTTTATTGGCTGTTGAGCCATGTTACCATAGAGTTGCTATTGATGGCAAAGTTACCATCAATGGTAAGTTTTATGCAACGGGCCCATGGTCTAATAATCATGTAATCATCAATAATAGTAATCATCAAATGATTAGACCTTATGAATGATAGGCAAAATGGGCATTAGATAAACCGAGAATTAGACTAACCGATTATTAGACTAAATGAGCAATATACCAAATGGGTGGTAGACTAATTGGAGATTAGAACATATTGAAATTAGACCAAATTACTATTAGCCTAAATGGTTATTAAATCAATAGACGGGATGAACGTTAGACCATGTGGATAGTAGACGGGCTGGGGGTAAACCAACTGGCAATTTACCATTTAATTTAGATATTTAGATACATTCCTTCAACTAATCCTACTTCTTCAATCACTACTACTACTGTGGTGTTTTAGAATGCAGGTTTAAGTGAACAAGAAGATGATTGTTGATAGAGTCAATCGAGTCATCCGCGACTCTTGGTGATGATATACTTGGCTAGAGGTAACATTCTAGGACATGTCCTTGTCGTGCAGCCTGACATCCAACGTTTTGTTGGTTTGTTAGGCTGCCTCTGTACACCTCACCTGGCCATAGAGTAATACAGAGGTACATAGTACCAGTGTAATGATGTGACATCTCATGTTACCAAACATTCATTGGCCTCCAATCCCTCTGACATTTACTTCTACCTAAGTACTATTTTATTTAAATTATGTTTTCAAATAGGAACTGTATGAACATGTTATGAATTGTAAATGTTATACCTTTAATTAGATAGATAGATAAATGGTATTTTATTGCATCTTTCATGAATGGCAGTTTCACAACTGAATTGCACATGGATTACACAAATTGGATATATACATTGTAAAAAACTTACATAACATTTAGTTAAAAATTATTTAAACGTGTCACGTTACTACTAATTGATGTCAAAGAGATTTCAGTTCAAATATCACAGTGGCGGCTCCAGGGGGGGGGGGGGGCACAGGGGGCACGTGCCCCCCCCCCCCCCCAACGAAGCAAAATGTCAAATCAAAAAATTTCGTGACCAAAAAAAAAAAAAAAAAAAGTGTCCTCTTACCCCCCCCCCCCCCCCCCCCCCCCCGCTTATTCAGCGGCCGGCTGAGTCGTTGCGATTTTTTTGGGACTAAAAAAACATTAGAAAAGTGTCCGCTTACCCCCCCCCCCCCCCCTCCCCCCCCCCCCCCCCCCCGCTTATTCAGCGGCTGGCTGAGTCGTTGCGATTTTTTCGGGACTAAAAAAAAAATATATGTTCTCTTTCCCACACGGTGCCCCCCCCCCCCCCCCCCCCCCCCGTGTGCCCCCCCGGCAAGAAATTCCTGGATCCGCGCCTGTATCAGTTTGATTTTTGTCTCGCCTGCGTAGCAAAAAGGGAGACATAGGCGCCGCTTTTCCGGTGACGGCGGCGGCGACGGCGGCGGCGACGGCGGCGGCGGCGACGGCGACGGCGTCAACATCAAAAACTTAACCTAAGGTTAAGTTTTTGAATTTTTGATATAATTTTTAAAGTATAGGTTCTTAGTCAATGAAACTTGGATTATAGGGTAATCAAGTATCCCCAATCATGTGAGTAGAATTTCAGATCACAAAGTCAAGGTCAAAGGTCATTTCAGGTCAACAGACTTGGACTATGTTGTAGCATCATCATCGAAAACTTAACCTAAGGTTAAGTTTTTGAATTTTTGATATAATTTTTAAAGTATAAGTTCTGAGTCAATGAAACTTGGACTATAGGGTAATCAAGTATCCCCAATCATGTGAGTAGAATTTCAGATCACAAAGTCAAGGTCAAAGGTCATTTCAGGTCAACAGACTTGGACTATGTTGTGGCATCATCATCAAGATTTTCAAAATGCTTCCTTATTTTTCAACCGATTTTGATTCTGATTGTTTCATATGATAGGGCTAGGAGGGGGATTTAAAACTTGTACACAGAATCGTGAAATTCATTATCTATGCTAATTTATGCAAATTTATTTGAAATCACAAAAAATGCTTCTTCTCCTTCATTTCTCGACCGATTTTGATTTGGTTTGCTTTATCTGGTAGAGCTAACTTTGGTACACTAAACTTCTACACCGAATTTTGAAATTGTTCTCCATTAATTAATAATGGTAATTTATGCAAATTTTTTCCAAAAATAACAAAAATTGCTTCTTCTCCCTCATTTCTTGACCGATTTTGATTTGGTTTGCCTTATCTGGTAGAGCTAAATTTGGAACACTAAACTTCTACACAGAATTTTGAGATTTTACTCCCATTGATTAATTATGATAATAATGCAAATTTATTCCAAAAATAATTTAAAAATCACAAAAAATGCTTCTTCTCCTTCATATTTCGACCGATTTTGATTTGGTTTGCTTTATATCGTAGAGCTAACTTTGGTACACTAAAGGTCTACACAGAATTTTGAAATTGTTCTCCATTAATTAATTATGGTAATTTATGCAAATTTATTCCAAATATAACAAAAATTGCTTCTTCTCCCTCATTTCTTGACCGATTTTGATTTGGTTTGCCTTATCTGGTAGAGCTAAATTTGGAACACTAAACTTCTACACAGAATTTTGAGATTTTGCTCCATTGATTATTTATGGTACTTTATGCAAATGAAATGAAATTATGTCCCTTCCAGGGCATCACATTTTTATTTTTTGACCAGTTCAAAAGTGTACCACGATATTTGTTGTTGCGAGATGCGGATGAGCACTACAATGTACGTCATTGACGTTCTGGTTTATCATATTGAATTGCGTTATGCAGGCGAGACCGCCGAGAGCGTTTCCCTTGTTATAATTTCTGCCACAGTGACCGCATAGACAAACCCTCTCCAGGCGTCTCTGTCCTGTCCAAGTACCTCAGCACACCTTTCTTAATGACTTGTCCTTATTATTAGCCACACTTTCTATCCCTCTAATGTTTTGCCTTCCTCTTTTTCTTTTACCAAGTACTTTGCCAAGCATGATATACCAAGACAATACCTAATGTGATAATGCTTACGACTGTCTTGTAACTATATATGAGTGTGAGGGACATAAAATTAATGGCATGTGCTGTCAATAAAATTGTGATTCAGTTATGTAGCACATTAGCACATTTTGAAAATTAATCAATCTGTCAAAGATTTTCTAAATGTTTTGTATTTGTGTGTGTATGTGTGTGTTTGTTTGGTTGTATATTTTGTTTATTTTAAACAATCAAGATTAAGCTTCTTGAATAATAAATTGTGACAAGAAATGCAAGATTTGTCTGTTCCATAAGCATCACATTATCGCTTACTTTTTTCTCTGTCTTTGTTCTCCTTCAGCTCTTTGCTGCTGCTGTGTACTCGTGGCCTGGGCTGACTAAGGTAAAAGACTTGCAGCTTACAATTTTAGTTTATATTAGTTAATTTTGTGTTTAAAAACTATTTTTTAGAACCAAACACACTTTTGTATATCTAAGAGCCTTTTCCCATAGAAGAATTCAAGTTATATTATTTTGATTTTTTTTTTCAATTGACATTGGTATTAGAGGTGATGTATTTGACTTATGGATTTTATCTTGATACTTTTTACATGTGTGTTACTAAGGTATCGGTAGATGTATTCTCTAATGGATTTTTCTTGATACTTTTTACATGTGTGTTACTAAGGTATCGGTAGATGTATTCGACTTATGGATTTTTCTTGATACTTTTTACATGTGTGTTACTAAGGTATCGGTAGATGTATTCGACTTATGGATTTTTCTTGATACTTTTTACATGTGTGTTACTAAGGTATCGGTAGATGTATTCGACTTATGGATTTTATCTTGATACTTTTTACATGTGTGTTACTAAGGTATCGGTAGATGTATTCGACTTATGGATTTTATCTTGATACTTTTTACATGTGTGTTACTAAGGTATCGGTAGATGTATTCGACTTATGGATTTTATCTTGATACTTTTTACATGTGTGTTACTAAGGTATCGGTAGATGTATTTGACTTATGGATTTTATCTTGATACTTTTTACATGTGTGTTACTAAGGTATCGGTAGATGTATTTGACTTATGGATTTTATCTTGATACTTTTTACATGTGTGTTACTAAGGTATCGGTAGATGTATTCGACTTATGGATTTTATCTTGATACTTTTTACATGTGTGTTACTAAGGTATCGGTAGATGTATTCGACTTATGGATTTTATCTTGATACTTTTTACATGTGTGTTACTAAGGTATCGGTAGATGTATTCGACTTATGGATTTTATCTTGATACTTTTTACATGTGTGTTACTAAGGTATCGGTAGATGTATTTGACTTATGGATTTTATCTTGATACTTTTTACATGTGTGTTACTAAGGTATCGGTAGATGTATTTGACTTATGGATTTTATCTTGATACTTTTTACATGTGTGTTACTAAGGTATCGGTAGATGTATTCGACTTATGGATTTTTCTTGATACTTTTTACATGTGTGTTACTAAGGTATCGGTAGATGTATTCGACTTATGGATTTTATCTTGATACTTTTTACATGTGTGTTACTAAGGTATCGGTAGATGTATTCGACTTATGGATTTTATCTTGATACTTTTTACATGTGTGTTACTAAGGTATCGGTAGATGTATTCGACTTATGGATTTTATCTTGATACTTTTTACATGTGTGTTACTAAGGTATCGGTAGATGTATTTGACTTATGGATTTTATCTTGATACTTTTTACATGTGTGTTACTAAGGTATCGGTAGATGTATTTGACTTATGGATTTTATCTTGATACTTTTTACATGTGTGTTACTAAGGTATCGGTAGATGTATTCGACTTATGGATTTTTCTTGATACTTTTTACATGTGTGTTACTAAGGTATCGGTAGATGTATTCGACTTATGGATTTTTCTTGATACTTTTTACATGTGTGTTACTAAGGTATCGGTAGATGTATTCGACTTATGGATTTTATCTTGATACTTTTTACATGTGTGTTACTAAGGTATCGGTAGATGTATTTGACTTATGGATTTTATCTTGATACTTTTTACATGTGTGTTACTAAGGTATCGGTAGATGTATTCGACTTATGGATTTTTCTTGATACTTTTTACATGTGTGTTACTAAGGTATCGGTAGATGTATTCGACTTATGGATTTTTCTTGATACTTTTTACATGTGTGTTACTAAGGTATCGGTAGATGTATTCGACTTATGGATTTTATCTTGATACTTTTTACATGTGTGTTACTAAGGTATCGGTAGATGTATTTGACTTATGGATTTTATCTTGATACTTTTTACATGTGTGTTACTAAGGTATCGGTAGATGTATTCGACTTATGGATTTTATCTTGATACTTTTTACATGTGTGTTACTAAGGTATCGGTAGATGTATTCGACTTATGGATTTTATCTTGATACTTTTTACATGTGTGTTACTAAGGTATCGGTAGATGTATTTGACTTATGGATTTTATCTTGATACTTTTTACATGTGTGTTACTAAGGTATCGGTAGATGTATTCGACTTATGGATTTTATCTTGATACTTTTTACATGTGTGTTACTAAGGTATCGGTAGATTTCATACAAGAGGTAGCTTTGATTTTCATTTCTTGTTTATTTCGCTTCCTTCTGAAAGATCAGTGACTCACCCAAATACTTTCAGTTATCGAGAATATATGAAATGGATTTTTATTGCTAGAAAATTCCCCTATTGTATATTGTTTTGGGAGATTATTACCATGTTCGTTCATACTAGGCCTCGAGAAGAAAAAAGAAATTATAATTGGGATTGGTTTGTATTGCTGTTTCAACCCACAATTAGATACTAGTTACAGTCAAACCTGTCTATTAAGATCATCCGAGGGAAACAAACAAGTGTGGCCACTGTAGACAGGTGGCTTTTCTAGACAGGCTCTACAAACACACGTTTCTTTCTTGAGGGAGACAAAATACATGGCCACTGTAAACAGTTGGCCTTTATAGAGAGGTAGCCACAATTAAGACTGGTTTGAATGTATTTTCTCAGGGCTAATTCTGTATTTGTCTTTGCTATGATCTCAGAAGACAAGGACTCGATCCGTTCAGAACGTCCGACGACACGCTTGCTCAGCCATGGTCAAGATGTGCAGAGATCATCAAACACTCATGCTGGTATGTCATTATAAAAATGACTTTTTATACTTGTATACAGCATTTACAATATCCATGCTTATTGACAATCAGGGAAAAAATTAATATTTATTTTTCGGGGGCTACTTTTCAAGCTTGCCTGCATGAAAATAACACTCTAAAATTTGTTTTGCATTGAACTCTATGCAAATTTACTGGGGCTCTTTTCTGATTTTTGGGGGCTCTTTTGGGCATTTCGGGGGCAAATTCGCCCTGAGCCCCCGTGTATTTTTTTCACTGTTGACAATTAAATCCAGATTTATATAAGGCTCTTGCCCATGGTGTGTGACTACATCAAATACTCATGCTGGTATGTGATTATAAAAAATGACTATTAATATTTGTATACAGCATTTACAATACCGTAATTAACGGTGTATAAACCGCCCTCGTGTATTAACCGCACCCATCTTTGTCACAATAAAATTTTTAAAAAACCCATGCGGGAAGGCCTTTAATTTTAGTGCTAGGTGCAGCCGAATGTGAAAGATCATTAATGTAAATTAAAAAACAATAGAGTACCTAGAATAGAACCTTGTGGTACACCATGTGTAATAGAAACAATATTTGAGGAATTATTACTATAAACTACATCTATTAGACAGATTACTTTCAAACCAAGATGACAGACAAATTTGAGTGTTGTTGTAGTTCCCGAGTAGTGAGTCAACACACCGATTACTGAGCTGGGAGACATTGCCAGGCATAGCGCCATAAATCGAAACTAAAAAAAAAAAAAATCTGTACCTGTGTATAAGACGCACCCCCGACTTTCAATTTTTTTCGGCGGCAAAAAAGTGCGCCTTATACACAGAGATTTACGGTACATATTGAGATCTATCAGAAAGATTACTTTCAAACCAAGATGACAGAAAAATTTGAGTGTTGTTCTAGTTTCTGAGTGGCGAGTCAACACACCGATTACTGAGCTGGGAGACATTGCCAGGCAAAGCGCCAGGTGGAGGGGCATATATCGAAACTTTAAAAAAAAAAAGACGCACCCCTGACTAAAAAGTGCGGTTTATACACCGTTAATTACGGTAGTCACGATTATTGACGATCAAATCCAGATTCATATAAGGCTCTTCCCCATGGTGTTCGAGTACACATTGTACACTGTCACTTATGCTGCCTTGGCCTGACCTACAAACCATAGGGACCAACCTTGCAGATTAGAAATGAAGAAGTTCTCTATTAATAGAACATTTTTGAGCAGTAAATCTTTAGATGAGAATGAACTATTAATTGGTTGGCATTTTGATACTGAGTAAGAAGAAGAAAATTGCCAGGGTAATCTTTGCAATGTTCTTAGTGCAGATATGAAGAATTTCTACATGATATACTTGGCTAGAGGTAACATTCTAGGACATGTCCTTGTCGTGCAGCCTGACATCCAACGTTTTGTTGGTTTGTTAGGCTACCTCTGTACACCTCACCTGGCCATAGAGTAATACAGAGGTACATAGTACCAGTGTAATGATGTGACATCTCATGTTACCAAACATGCATTGGCCTCCAATCCCTCTGACATTTTCTTCTACCTAAGTTCTATTTTATTTGAAAATTTTTTTTCAAACAGGAAACTGTATTCATGTTTATATATTAAAGATTGTATGAAATGTTGTTAATGAGGCAGACTCAATTCATGTTAAACCTTTAATTTATGTAAAAGAGATTGCAGTTCAAGTATCGGTTCGATTTTTATTTATCAATATTCAATGATATCCCTGATTGTTTTTAATTGCTAGAGAAGATGAAATTTAATTACATTATTTACTCTTAAGAGAAAAATTATTGATGTTAAATGATTAATGAATTAATCCCTGAACACCTCGTGAGTAAAGCATTGTATGATACCTTATCATGGTAGCTTGGCTAAAGCCGGAGTAATAAAATAATTGCAGGGCTCTCGGGGAAAACAGTATTGATATTAATAAACTACCCTGGGTAAACTAGACATCATATTATTAGTATTAATATTAGAATTAATGTTAGTGTTAGTATTATTATTATCATTATTATTTTTATTGTTATTTATATTATCATCATTATCATTATGACATCTCACTGTGCCAGAAATTCCAACAAAGCAGATGATCAACCTAAGTTTAAGATTTTTCCATCCATTTAATCCATCTTTTTCTTTCCAGCCCCATTTTGAAAAGATCTACACCCAAGTAAAGAGGCTTTGCTCTGATCCAGAGCAGCTGACCCAGCTAGAGAGGGTCACACTCAGCGAGGCTCTTATTCTCATCAACAACGGACTCCATGACTGGAACCGTCAGAGCGCCCTCATTGCGGAGATCATGAAACCCATCACGGAAGTCTGGCTGTCCCCACATATCACAGAGTAAGTCAATCTAAGTAAAAGAGAAGAAAATGTAACCACAATTTCTTTTTGGCAATCTTATTTTTTAATAAATAATTTGTTTTGTTTGAAGAAAAAAAAATTGTTTAGCTATTTATTTATTTTTGATGTTAGAATAATATTATACTGTACTATGTCCACTTTGAAACATATAACACTTGCTCAATTTATTTAATGAAATGCAGGTCAGTTGAAAATGATGTCTAATAATTGTGAAAGTACATAACAAAGCTTGGTTGTGAGCAATATATATTAGAAAAAGAAAATCAATCTGCATTTTCATCCTTCCAGCCAGGAGATAGTGTTCAGTCATTTATTTCATGCCAAGAATTGTTTGACCACTAGTAAATATTGATATTCAATTTTTCACCAGAATTATCCAATCTCCGGAGTCTTTCATCCACAACATTGGTCTTGACCATCCTAGCGATGCTCAGCCAAACCAGGAGGATGTTCACAACAAGAATCGTGCTCAGATCTTCAGCTGTATCTCAACCAGCCAGGCTGTCGTCAAGAGAAGCTGCTGGCCCTCAGACCCACAGGTCAGAGTTCAATCTTAAACTCAATAACATTGCCTCAGATTCTGAAACAAAATCCTTGATTTAGCTCATGCTGCAATCATAATTATAAACCTTTAGGTCAGTCAGGAATCCCATGACTTTTACAAGCTGATCGCCTGTCTGATTATCAAGATATTTATGATTGGAAATCAAAATTAAAAAAAAATTTGCTTTCCTCAGGGTTTTTATAAGACTACGGTCTATTGGGGGAAACGAGTATGGTAAAACCAGTCACTCAAAGATTTTTACTCTTTTGAGGCACTTCTTGATCATTTTGAAGCGCAATTTTTTTTGGCTTCAATATTACACCATATCACAGACACTGATAACCATAGAGCCGTGTATCTCAGATTTAACATTAATGTTGTTAATAGATGCATTTAAGGATAGATAATCTTTGACTCGCTGAATCATTGCATCATTGGCCTGAGGTAACATTCTAGGACATGTCCTTGTCGTGCAGCCTGACATCCAACGTTTTGTTGGTTTGTTAGGCTGCCTCTGTACACCTCACATGGCCATAGAGTAATACAGAGGTACATAGTACCAGTGTAATGATGTAACATCCCATGTTACCAAACATTCATTGGCCTCCAATCCCTCTGACATTATAATTGTAATAATAATAAGTCTGTTTTGGAGCCAGAAAGTGGTAACTCTGTGTAAAAGTCTATGAGTTAATGCCCATCTGGCTCTAAACAGACGAATACATTAACTTATAAAATGCAGAAACTGTGCAAATATATTCTAGTTCACTGCAAAAGCTCCAGGACCCCATTGCATAAAACCTACTTGTATGGCAACTTTGCCATTTATATTAACTACCATGTGAACATCACTCAATAGCCGATCAATTCAGAGTTTCTGTGGAAGTTACTATGGGCCTGATATGCTTAAAATTACCATGAACACATAAGTAAAATTAAATCTAGTTTTGATTTAAAAGGTATTTCTCTATGTTACTGGCTTGTTAACCTGACTTTCTTTATACATTTTCTACCAAAGATAGGCATTGTTTCATGAATGAAGATTATTTGAAAAATGAGACCAGAAGCGAAATTCCATTATTCTTTGGAGTAATGATCCTCTCTTTCTGTCTTACTAGGTGGCTGAGGCTGGAGGCTTTATCAGTGGCCATCTCCCAAGCGGTGCACCGATCTACAAGAATCCTAGCACTCCTCACCTCTTGCATATCTTGCCAAACCTCTTCACACTTGCCAGGTTAGGACACTTCACTTCTCTCAAATTAACTCAATGTGTAATGCTTGAAGGATGGCATTGGAAATTTCTTTTCAGAGAAATATGAGCCCTGAAAAGAATATTGTCCTTTATTGTTTCGAGGAGCATGCCCTCTTGAGGTCAAAAAGAGCTGATTGAAAGAAAAAAGAATCTGTGCAGCATTTCATGAAATCATCACATGTACAAGTTCACCCACAACCCTTTAAAATGCCCATATTAAGCATGTTTAAATGGGATGTGATTTAACTTGTACTTATGAAGGTTTTGTGAAACAATGCCCAGATATCCTCAATCAGCTTTGCCTGTACTAGAGCTCTTTTAACCTGTACTACAGCTTGTATGCATTTATGGATTACTACAATTGAAAGATTCTTTCCTAAATTTCAGCTCTAATTTTCTTTCAAGAGTTTTTTCCTTTAAGTTAGAACTTGCAAAACACATGATATTTTCAAATAGCAATAATTTTTGTTTGTTGCTAACTTGCTATTACAATACCATTATTTTTTTTTTTTTAATAATACCATTATTGTCACTTCTCAACCTTTTTATCTTTTAAGGAACTACTTCAATTCCTTTTAATTTTTTGGTGAAAACATTTCCCTTGCATAATCATTAATCACAGCTTTTTATTCTTTGTTTGAAATTCTTTTCAAAATATTTGAATGTCTCTCTCCTCATTATACAGGACCTTGAACGCAATGTGGTCTCCCGAATGCAGAGGGAAGGTGTGTCCAGAGTATACCAGATCATACAACATGACTGAGAATGAGAGGAATACTATTCTAGGTAATATTCCAATTAACCTGTTTGCATTGCTCATATATTCCCAGTCTGGTTCACTAGACAACTCTTCTGGCAGAATACAGGATTGATCTTTTATTTTGTGTGTGAATTAATTATGACCTTATACAGTAATGCCTTTCTGTATGTTTGTATTCCTTATTTTGCAATTTATATAGTTATGCCTGGTAAACCAAAGTTTTCCCTTTTTTTTCTCCCCCCCCCCCCAGGTTTATATGGGAACAGCACCGAGATACCAACCAACAAACCAGTCGTGGAGAAGGTCCAAATCTTCCTCACTGTCGTCTATGAAACTACGTAAGTTTGGAGACCATGTGGAATAGAAAATCAATATTTTAAGTACTTATCTTAAAACAAATTATATAAGTTATATCTGATTAAAAAAGGCAAATGTTTGACATGTTTTTGAACATTGTAATGCTATAGTCCAGTACCTACCAGTACTTTCAATAATCTAAGAGAGAATCAATTTTATATGGATGTTGATTTTTATTTTCCTGAATTGATTTAGTCAACTCTTGATAATATATCGTGACCAAAAGTGGTAAAGATATATTTGATTTAGAGAAAACCTTCGCTGCTGATATTAAAGAAACCTAGCTTCATGCTTGTTCCAAGTTTTTGAAATTTCTTATAACTCTTTTATACCATTTTTGTTGTTGTTTATATTGTAGATGTCACCTGTTCGCTGACTGTTTCCAGAGTCTTGGTTATGAGTTCTTTGCTGCCGAGGGTCTGTCCAGTCAACTTCTTGAATCTATTTTCACCAACCTTCACCATCTACCAGATTACAGGCTCCGGCACATCATTCATATCCTTTCATTTTACTTTTGTTTTTGTTTTAATGCATTTGGAAGTAAAGGTCTGCTAGATATGCCAAAATATTTATTTCATTGGAAATGAAGATTATATTGAATGCACTTTCATGAAATTTTTGAGCATATCAAGTATGTATTTGCTCCAATAGTTGCTGCCATTTTTTTCCTTCTGGTCTCTAATTATTACAATCCTTAGGACTTGCTTCAATTATTTGTAGCAATATCTATCCAAGGACATGTGTTGGCCTTCTGTTAATGCTATGTCTTGTTTCTGTCAAATGTTGTTTTTCTCTGATTTTGAAAAAAATGTATTCCTTGACTGTTATTCTGTGCTTACGTGTGGTGACCAAGGGCTTTGTGCAATCCTGTCCCAGGGAATGCTGGCAGTCGGTCCTGGTCCCAGTAATGACTGGTCTAACTTCATTCATGGTCCACAGGCTGAACCAGCAATGGGCCATCATTTTACAGAGGGCAGAATCCGGGTACGTCTATTCACCACTAATTTTCATTTCATTCATTTCATTTATTGGTTCAACCATTTGTTTTAAAACAAAATTCAGAAATACAAACAATGTTCGAAGGACATATACAAAACATGTAGGAAATACAAAGTAAAAAATGGTAAGGGAACCCGAGAGAAGCTTAAGCTTGTAAGTGGGGTTCCCTGTACAATAAACAAGTAAAATTGTATAATAAAATCCAGATAATAAGTAAAGATTTGGGAAGACAGTAGACAGTAGAAGAAGGTATCTTGAATAGAACAGAAAGAGCCATGATATGGAAGATGTGTGGTGCGAAACTGTCCAATAGAAAGTACCGGTACACAAGTGAGCTTATGGACAGGTTGGGTCTGGAAGAAACTGTGGTGGAAGTGGTAAAGGAAAATGAATTGAGATGGATAGGTCATGTTTTGAGTAGGGAATATGATGAACCTATGAAAAGAGCGTGAGATCTGGCAGTATATGGCATTAGAGGGAAAGGAAGCCCGAAGATTTCATGGAGAGATATGGTGAAGAAATAAAGCAGTAAGGTTGGTCTAAATAAGAAGGATGCTCGAGACAAAAACAAATAGAGGGAGGGAGTGTCATGGTGCAAAACTCAGTGGATCAATAAGGGAACTAAGTTCACACCGTACCAGATTGCCACTTGAAATAACTTTATTTTTGGCAGTTTGCGTGAGACAAATGATAAAACTTGTGGCTCCAGATTATTGCCTAGGAAATTTGAATGATGGATCAATAAGGGAACTAAGTTCACACCTTCAAACTGACTCCAAAACCTAAAGTATCTTCAAATTGACCTCCAACCAAAAAGAAAAAAATTAAATAGAAATACAAAATAGGATTTACTCAACAAACCAGTCAGTAACCCCTCATAGGAGGGAAAATGCTGACTTAAATAATTGATGATGATGATGGTTGTATGTTTTCTTTATCTTTTACATAAAAAATGTTAAAAGTTCAAATCCCTACCAAGAGCTGCCGCTTTGAGACATCACATTTCTGGTCATCCCAGATCGATCAGAAGTAAATAAACATCACATCAGAAATCCTTTAGTCTGGGACATACTGTCACAGAATAATGCCATGACCCCATTCATATAAACTGACTTACATTGTTGCTGTGCCTATGGCCGAGGGCTTTATCCATATGTTCATCTAACTAAAATGCTATTGAATGAATCCACATTTAGGACTATCTCCCCATCTTTTCAGGTGTCAATAAAGGCTCTGTGAATATTGTTCACTTCCTCATGTTTTCAGTAAAAGTAGCAAGCATGCCATATGTGGGCCTGCATCTTTAGGACTGACCATTGCAATTATGATTTATTTACCTCATAGTGAAGCGAGGGAGGAACAAAATGATGAACAGGAAACTCAAGAGGTCCTGGAAGATCATCTAACGAGAACAGTCACCAAGGAATTCATGGAGTTATTAGGTGAGTTTGGGAAAAATCCACGCAATTGATTGATTCATAGTTTGAATGATAGATGAGAGATTAGATAGATTGATGGATACCCATTCAAGCCTAGTACTCCATAGCAGAAAATTAGTATAAAAAAAACATATATGCCACAAGTAAGAAATTTTAAAGAAAGGAAAAGAAAGAAAAGAAGAAAGGACAAGTTTGCAGTAGAGGAAAGTAATGTTTCCTCCTCTTCCTGTTGCAAATGTGTACATGAACGTTATTCCACACCTACTGCTACTGCAATAATTTGGGCTTGATTGAAATGGTTGTTGAAATGGTTGCATCATACATATTCACTTCATGCATGAGACAGAAATACACTTTTGTAGTGCAAGGTGTGTAAAACAATGCAAAGGCATCATTTGTTTCTCTGCCGATTCTTATCATACTATTTATGTATTGTACATATTCGCATCATGTATGAGACAAAAATACACTTTTGGAGGGTGTGTAAAATGATGCAAAGTCATCAGCTGTTTTCATACCAATTCTTATTATAAATCTCTTCTATTGTTGTTCTGTCAGGAAATCTATGTTGGAGCAACAACAGAACATCATCGAGTGGTGTTACAGTGAAGGAGGAGGGAGGAGGAGGTGGAGGAGAGTTAGAGATGGAGACAGAAGAAGCCATGGAACAGGGAGAGGGCGGGGCAGGCAACAGTGCCAAGACTGAACCTGCTACCATCAGTGACCTCGGAAAGGTCATCTTACAGAACGAGGTATGCTTATGTTTTGGAAGTTCCTCCCAGGTGTGTTTCAATACTGTTTACATGCAAACAACAATCTAGTACTGTATTTTGTCCTAACATTCTTTTGATAATATCATAATTATATTTTCTTATTTTCTTCATTTTCTTGCCAGTAATTTTTTTTCCTTTTCTTATACTTATGGGGAGAGTCATACAATTAGAGAAGTCTGTGTATGTTCTATTGAATTTCAAATTTTTCAAAATATAGTAGACATTATCGTCAGTTCAGAGCCAGACAGGCATCTACTCTGTATTAAAGTAAATGAGTTAATGCCCTTCTAGCTCCAAATAAACGAGATGCTCATATAATGTGGGATAACATTTTTGAACTTTGCTGAAGTATTCAGTACATTCTTGATGAAGAATCTCTGTACCCTTTACAGAGACTATGTGAGAGCATCGTAACCTGTATATATGCAGCAATGTCGTGGCCTGACAGTGGTGTTTGCATGAAGGCATGTCGTCTCTCATGGCTCATTGTACAAGAGGTGAGTTCACTTTATCTCTTAATCAATTGATCTCTAGAACGAATACAAACCATATGTAAGAATCCAAACAGTTTTATGTGTTGCACCTCATGTTAGTTATGAGCTTGATTACATGGTGTCTTTAAATAATTGATGGAAATAAATGATATTACTTTAATAAGGGCAGTGTGCTTCACATTTTTGTCATATTTGTGTATCTTCCAACACACAGATATAAGTAAGTACGTCTTGTGTTGCTTGTGCCCCGCAACCATGTTTTTTAACCACCCCCACCTGCTATTTATTTACACACAAAACAGTTTATTTTGCTTTACTGGTTTTATTAGACAGTACACTGGGTCATGTATGAATACAGCTAGACTGGCTGGCTTTATAATAACTTGCAATTTTTTTTTCTCTTCTTTACTACAACTTACTAAAAGACCCCTTATACCCGAAGCAGTAATCCCTATCTACACGCATATCTTATTCCTCTGTATCCCTCTGTACACCTGTTGTACAGATCGCTTGTACAATTTTATCAGATGCCTGTGTTTTAACTTTTAAAGTGACTCAGTAACATTGCCTCAGATTCTGAAACAAATCCTCGATTTAGTTCATGCTGCAATCATAATTATAAACCTTAAGGTCAGTCAGGAATCCCATGACTTTTACAAGCCGATCGCCTGTCTGATCATCAAGATATTTATGATTGATGTTTTTCATTTTCCTAACAGTTTTTATAACACTACAGTCCATTGGGGAAAATGAGTATGGTAAAACCGTTCACTCAAAGATTTTTACTTTTTGAGGCACTTCATGATCATTTTGAAGCACACTTTTTTTAGGGCTTCAGTATTACACCATATCACAGACACTGATAACACGTAGGGCCATGCATCTCAGATTTACCATTGTTAAACGATGCCTTTAATGTTGATATTTATATTGTAATGAATCCTCCTTCGGTGTTTATTCCTTCATTTGCACTACAGCTAGCGACCAGGCCTCTCTTACCTGAAGCAGTCACCCATCTTTACACGTCTATCCTCAGGGGGCTACAGATACACGGAGAGCACGACACCTGTCGTGCAGAACTCGTCTACAGAGCAATGAACCACTATGAACTATTGGTATGTACAGGTGTTTAGTGTGCTTTCTTATGGCATGTTTCTAGATTACGAGGAACAGCTTAAAAGTCAAGATTGCAATGGATGTTGTGAAGTGTAATGAAAATTGAAGACATTAAAACAGAAAGCATATATTGTTGAGTGTTACCTGCCCTTCAATGCAAGTAAAAAGGATAACTTCTCATTTATCATTCATGTATGCAGTTCAGGGCCCCGTTTCATAATTTTCATACGCAGTTCTTTTTTCAAACGCATAGGCCATATCCTTTTTAAACTTCAATGATTGGATTACCGGTAACAGCATTGTCATTACCATATGACCTATCTTAATGCAGTATAATGACTAATCTTCTTGGGATTATGACTTATGTCATTTGTTCTATTTTTGTTAAAAAAATATTTAACCCTTGGTGGTCTATGTACCCTGATTATTGACTGTTGTGCTTGTGCAATTTTACCATTTGCAATATAACATTGTGTATATTTTTAAATAAATAAGTTTTGTTAAACTGTGAACAATTCTGCCATTGTCTGCTAATCATGATTTTATAAAACCATGAATAAATGAATAAATACATAAATTACAGACCCTGGCTCATTTCCATGTCATATTTTATATTTGTCATCACAGAGAGAGAAGTTCCCAGTCCTAACTGAAGTGATGTTGAGTTTACCACACTGCACTCTGCCAGCGTTGCAGAAGTTCCATGAGAAAGTCCCAAGCTCCAAGCCATCTGAGAAGAAGAAGCGAGAGGCCTTCAAGAGCTTTATCCAAAGCTTCATCGGGGTAAAAATCTTCATCAGTATTATTTCTCCATAATTTATTTTTGCACAGCTTTCATGAAAGATTAGACAAGCCATTGTATTTGATTCAACCCATGATAAGTAATTTCAACATAGAAATTTGTTTGAAGATATTGTCATTGAATAGTTTGATGAATGGTTAAAAAAAATCAAGGTGATTAATTTGTGCTGTATTAATGGTTGCTTTGTGCATAATCTTTTTTTTTTAAATATGAGTGTGAACCACCAATATGTTGTTTTGTCTTTTATTGTTGTTGTTTGTTGTTGTTTTATGATTTTGAATACTGCAGTTGAAACTTGGTTGAAATAAAGTAGTGTTGGCATTCTTCCTGAACTCTTCTTTCTATTTAAAAAAAATGAAACAGTTGTAGTTTGCACATCCTCTGTCTGTAGCTGACTTTACTATTACATTCATGTTGTGTTGGAAATTTAGAGAGTGATCTAGAAAGATCTAACTAGAAATGACTTGATGTCACTAAGTAATCCAACTAAATTACCACATAGCACAAATTTGTTTTTGTTCCATGTAGGTATTTTCTAAATATTTCATAACCTTGAAAAGAACAAATGATTTAGTTCTAAAGAAGTTAGTTGACGATAGATTGAATTACTCTGTTGGTGTGTTGCTCCTTCTTTTCAGGTACCTGTGAGTCAGAAGTTCAAGAGAAAGGAGGTGATTCGTGACCTTCCAGCAATCTTCAAGCCTATGAAACCAAAGCTCAATGTCGTGGATGCATCGATAGGAGCAGAGGAAGCAGGTTTGGTCATGCTTTTTGCCAGCGATGTAGATGTATGAAACCTCCAGTCATTTTCAACTCCATGAAACTTGACCAACTCTTACTGATGATTTGGGGAGAGCAAAAGTCATGCTGCTGTGCTAGTGTTGCAGATATGTGAGACCATTCCATCTCTTTCAACTCCATGAAACTTAACCAACTATCACTGATAATTCCAGGAGAGCAGAAGCCATGATGTTTGCTAGTGATGCAGTGATGTGTGACCTTCGTGACATCTTTGAGCCCATGAAACCGAAGCCCTCTGTCATGGATTCATTGGTAGCAGCAGAGGACGCGGGTCTGGTCATGCTTTATGCCAGCAATGTAAATGTATGAAGCCTTTTTATTATTTTCACCTGCATGAAACTTAAACCAACTCTTACTGCCGATTCCAGGAGAGCATGGAAGATGAATGGTTGGTGGATCCGCTGTAGATGATTTTCAGGAGACTCCTGGTGAAATCGGGAAGATTGGCATCTCTGATATGGTTATGTGTGCAGTTGCAGGCAACTCGCACCAGTTGTAAACATTGCTCTTTACACATGGTGAGATGATAGACTCACTTTACAACACTGTATAGTCCTAGGCTATGCATTGTCATGTCTTTGTATGAAGTAGAATTAAGAACATCCCATCGCAATTGATACTTGAAGAGTAAAAATATCATTCTTGGTTTTGGTTCATTTTGATTTGATTAGATTTGATTTGAATTATTTATTTCTCTTCATGGTCATTTTCCAAAGTTACAAACCAATAACAAAAAAATCATGATAATAAACAAATCATAGAATTAATACCTCATCAAAGTAATATACTTGCATTGCAATACTATATGGTTCAATACTTGTCGGTTGCTTTTAAATCAAGCCTTATTTGTTTGATTTTTTCCCCTTTTTTTGTAATTCCCCTTCAAGTTCTGTTACAGTTATTGAATGGTAGGAAAAGTGACCTGAGGAAATGTATTTGCTTATTAGATATGTTCCCTTCAGATTATGATATATAGATATACATGTACCGGTATTTCAATTCAGGGCAAGCACTTCATTTTTTCCCCATTTCCACCTTGCTTTATGATTGAAAACACAACCAGGTTTATAAATAACAAAAGGAGGTTTGGCGAAACAAAATGAGGTTTAAACTTAAACCTTGGTCCGAGCTAAACCTTGTTTTGTGAATTCGGGCCATAGGGTGCTTTTTGATGTATCAGATCTTTGTTAAAAGATGTTAAATGTGCCATATTGGCCAACCAGCTCTTGCTTATTTTTCATGCTTTGTTTAATCAGGGGCAGGCAACCACTTGCAATATAATTGCATAGTTTATTGTTTCTTTATGATGTAATTTTCCATTTCTAGCATTAGTTGCACATAAAATAAATATTCTATTTGTATGTCTTGAAGCCTTCTGAAGGGAACCCTTTTTTTTAAATATGAATATTTTGCTGAAATTATCATTGATCTTTTTTGTTCTTCTTTATTTTCTCTCTTTTTCTTCTTCAATGTTTAACATGTATAAGCTTGAATGTATTGAAATTCATTGCATCAAATTCGTCATGGTGTTTAGGAAACATCTAGGATGTATTCTTCGGAGAAGGAGCATTTTACAAAGGAATTCATGTACACAAAACAGAATATAAATGTTTTTTGGCAGTCAATGTGTGTGAGTCATTTGTGAAATGTCAACATTCATCATTATGGAGGAATTAAACTTATTTTCTTGCTACAGAAACTACAGATGGGTCAGTGTTTAATTATTCAAGTGACACCTTGTATAAGGCCTGCAGGTTTGGGGTGAAACTGCATACAGCGAGATTGAGTTGAAAGTACATAAAACGATGTGCATGCAAGGTAATGGTAGTTAGCAATATTGATCGCTGCTTGCAATGAAAGAGGGGTTAACCCTTCAGAAAGGTTAAATACACATAACACAGAAGATATAAACATACTAATCACCCATAAGTTTTTAGCACCAAAACTGATTTCAATAGTTGTGGAATGGTATGACACATTTACAATGTTTTCTTTATCATCTATATTTAATATATTCACACTAAAGACATGTATTTACAGATACTACGAACATAAATGCAAATTGAACCATGATCTGTAAAACAGACATGACATGTTACAATCTGACTTCAAGGTAATAAAAGAGTACTTCAATACAAATATGGCATTTTATGATGATACTGACCATCATATAAGTATTCATGTACATATATTTGTGCCAACACTGTCATTGGCTGTTATTATACAAATGATCATGAACAGATTTACTAGATAATCAATACATGGTATGTCTGGGATTGAACAAGCACTTGATTTGATTTTGTTTTATTAATAAAAGATTTATCAAAATTGTGAGACACTGAATTCTAGGCAAAGACTGATGAGAGCAGGGTTTGGAATAATCTGTTTAATAACATGCCCCTATCTCAAGATGGCTGCAATCTTGTATCAGAAACTTCAGTGTGAACAGCCAATCACTGTGCGATAACAATTGTACAGATTGGTCTGACCTACAATACCTGAATATTGAGTTAAAAGTCACTGATATTACAATTCTATCAAAATGATGAGCCCTCCTTTATGATGTGCAGCAAAGAGGAGGTAAACTTGATATTGATAGTTCACTTTACATAGTAAGTTAAACAAAGAAACTATTCATTCTCTACTATACTAATATATTTGCAGATTGGATTGTCTGATGAATGCTATCAATGACCAATCATTTCATTAAAATTATCTTGTACAGTCAAACTGGTCTACAAAGGCCATTCCCCAAAGGAAACTTAAAAAGTAGAACTTCAGCCAAGTTGTCTTTTAAGACGACATCTACAAACATCTTTCTGTAGAAAATCAAGATAGATTGTAAGTGACCACTATAGAAAGGTAGCCTTGACAGAGAGGTGTCCTATATTACAAGTTTGACTGTAATATTCCTTCAAGGGATTATACATTGAACTGAAGAAGACTGGCTATTTCTATTGATCACATACAAATGTCCAGTTTCATGTACATAAGGATGTAATCTCTACGGCCCGTACTCTACTAGAGTTTAAACCCGATGCTGGGTTCCAGCTGTTGTCCAAAATCATGTTATACAAAGAAAGCTAGTCTGATATCTAAGTTTTTCTATGTTTAAACATGATTTTCAACCCAGTGTGGGGTTTAACTGAATACATATAAACACATATATGGGTCCAATGAGAGGGATCATAACCTCAGGGTCCCTTCCCCAGATCCACCCGTCTTGTTCTCCTTTGCTCTTCTCTCGGCCTGTTTTCTATATCTCTCAAGCTCCTGCAATTCGAAAAAAGTAAGACGACATGAAGAGTACAAGAATATGCAAAAAAGTATATTACACAATATGCAATCATTTAGTGATGGATCAAGTATTTGATGGGGGGGGGGGGGGGGTGGCAAAAATACAAGTCAGAAAATTCTGAATCATAACACTTGTGTAAACATTATATTTTTCATTTAATACATTACACTTTTTTTCACACAACACTGTACCATTGTAACATTTGCAATATACACGTACATTAACAGTATATCTTTTTTTAAAGGACAGTTTGAAGATGATGATGATGACTCACAGCATTAAATTCAAAGATGCATGATCCGGTTTATTTGATTTTCTATGATTCTTTTATGAGATACAGTAAAGACAGTTCCATTTTAAATAACTCATTTGTCGAATTTCATCAATGTAATGATCATCGACATGCAGACAATCTCCTAAAAAAGGTACTGGTAGAGTTTGAGTACTGATGGTCAAAACTCAATATTGAAACATCTGCTTGACTCTGATAAACCATACCTTGTTTTTCTGTTCTCTCATGTTATCAACTGCTGCCTCGGCATACTGTGGGTCCTTGGATGGATCCTCTACAATAGCTTTGATTGTACTCTAAGAAATGACAAAAAATTATGAAGGCATTGTTTAGCAGCTCATATTATATGACTAGCTGTAAATAAATAATATGTGATGTTAAGGCCTCCTGCATTAAAAAGTTGATTTCAAAACTCAAACTCAACTGAACATTCAACAAAACAGAATCACTTATTTATGATTTGCCTTTGACTTTTGGAGTTGCGTTTCATTGCAGAGGCCCTGAATTTAAAATAATTTGAAATTGACCCCAATTTTCATAATATTAATGGTAACATACATGTAATTTTTACCTTCTGTGGAAAGTAGGATGTAAATGCCTGCTTCCAAAGGTCTAATGGTGTCCTTGCATTAGATCTACCAAGATCATCATCTGCTACTGGTGGAAGACCTGAAGTATTTTTTTGGGAAAAAGGATGCGAATAAAATGATTGCTCTAAAATACAAATATTTTGTTTCTTCTTTGTATCTACTGTAGATGTATATATAAATTTTGGCTTTAAGAATGATTCATGTAAAACAGCAGTGGCTTATTGGTAAAATCATTGATAACATCCAATTACAATGCCTCGTAAAATCATACAGGTATCATCTAATTTTCTCATAATTAAAGGTTATAACTGAGCATTAGTTCAATTGTAAACTAGCTCTAAACTGATTGTGTAAAGAGGTAAAGAACTTGTTTCCCTCCATTCCAAATCCAGACTCGTCTACAAAAAAAAAAGTTTTTACAGTGGCTAGCTGCTTCGAAAACAATATCCCAATTTTGATTTGGAGAATTAACCTGTCTTGCCACTTTCCAAAGACCCCATTTTCCCTCAGGAGTATAATGATATTTCCCTATTTTATGAGTCTATGTATTTTATGTTTCTCTTCACATTCTGTGATTTTGAATGAGCTATAGTCATTTTTGTTTTCAGCACTCCTAAATAACTGATATTATTATTGTGATCAGTGGTAATGCTGAACAACAGATAAACTAACCTATTTGTTCCAATGAATCGAGTCCAAATGGAACTGAAATTGGTTTGTTGGGATCTATGGATATAGTCTTCAAGCTGTCAAAGAAAAAGGACAAAATAAATATCAAGATTTAATGAACAAATGATATATCACACACAACATACAGAAGTGTATATCGATAATGGAACAGTTTCATAAAATCTGTTATCAATAACAAGTTTCATTAATTGTTACAAGCTACTGAAACAATTGCATTTGATTGACTGAAAGAAAATTTGTTGTACAATTTTACATATGTTATTGATAACAATTTTCATGAAACAGGGCCTTGATCAACTTGATCTCTTTAATATTCAGTGTATCATGCATGTGTCTATTAATATTTGTTATACTGATAGCAAGTCAAATTAGATAAACTGAACTGCACATCCTCCATCTATATGATCCCTTTACCAATTTCTACTTGTTATACTGCCCATAAAACCAATTAAACCACTTCAATCATGTTTAAAGTAAATAAGAAGTGAGATAAATTAGGTTAGTACCGGTACTTTTGAAATACAACTGTATTGCATTCAAAATAAGTATGTTCCTATGGCTATGGCAGGCAACCTTTAAGTCTAAGAAAATTGTTATTTACCTGAGAGTTGTTCCAAAGGCCAGATGACTGACAAGGTTCTTGGTCCTAGACATCAGAGCATCAGTCTTGTTGCTTGAAAACTGTGCAGTGAAAAAGGAAAAAAAAAACATTACAAAGATTATGAATCATTTCATCTATCATTAAAACCTATCAAAGCTTCTGTGAACTTTGGCCTAGTTCATTTCTCTTTTCCTAGCAGTGACATCTAGAACAATTAAGAAACCTACATCTGTACTATGCAGAGGAGGTTGAGCCATGGTCACATGACAGGATGAAATTGACATGTACCCTAGATATAAAGGCATTCCTGTATTGCAGATTACAGGACTTGCCATTCCTGTATTGCAGATTACAGGATGAAATAAACAACCAAGCTATGAAGCGAGACAATAGATACAATTTACCTCCTGGGTTTGAAATTTTTGATCTAATTAAAAAGAGTGAAATATACATACAAGAAATGTTCAGGTATCCTGCCAAGAGGGCTGAAATCTACTATGTATTGGTAAACAAGTTGGAATGCAGATGCAATATTATGCAACCTTACTCCCCACACTAAGGTCACATGACCCCTACAGCATCCAATGGTTCTGGGTGAAAGAATTACTTGCAACTCTTTTTCCTTTTTTATTCAGGCCAGCCGGGGCTTCAAACTACATGTTTGCAATTCCTGCTGCTTCAATGTTTTTATTTCCTTTGGAAAACAAGTGGGGATTGCAAACCCGGTTTGGATATAAATTTATGTACCATTCCATTTAAGGCGTTCCATTTAAACTCACCTGAAGGGCTGCTCCGTAGTTGTGTGCAATGAACCGTAACGTCTTTGAGATGACTTTTCTCTTCTCAGGGTCAAAGTCCTGTAGTTAAGGAATTCAATTAATTTATTCATTCATTTCTATATGATATCTTCTTTCTTTCACAATGGCACCATATATACCGTAATTAACGTTGAATAAACCGCCCTCGTGTATTAACCGCACCCCTCTTTTTTTGAAGAAAAATTGGAGGAATTATTATTATCAACTACATATTGAAATCTATCAGAAAGATTACTTTCAAACCAAACTGACAGACAAATTTGAGTGTTGTTCTAGTTTCCGAGTGGTGAGTCAACACACCGATTACTGAGCTGGGAGACATTGCCAGGCATAGCGCCAGGTGGAGGGGCATAAATCAAAACGGTTAATACACCGTTAATTACGGTACATGTATCCAAGATACTCAGTGCTCTACAAGAATGCATTTCTATAATACTGAATTAACATATATGTCAAATTATTTGGTCCTGAAATCTGATGAATACATATCTTTCCTATTCTTAAAAAACTTTATTTTTAAATAGATATACATGTTCATGTACATTTTTTCAATTAGTAACAATGTATTTGGGGTATACCAGATATCTATGAACATATTCTTGCCTTAATCAATTGGTACTGCCCAGTTTTCAAAACTGAGTATTCAAATTAACACATTTCAGCCATCACTGATCTGATTAAATCAAAAGGTCATAGTAGTATCTTCCCTATTTCTAAACTGTAAAATAGTTTGAATTAACAATTACATGGATTGATACTATCAGTTAATTCTCACCTGATACACATCATACTTTGTACCAACAATCACCAGGGGTAACGGGAATGGATCTAGCATATCTCTATCCTGAAATGATGAATGGACAAAAATAATGAAAATAACAAGTGTAATAATAATGCATTCTTTAAAAAAGAAGAAAGTAAGTAAACCCTCAAAAAACATCTGTGTGATCATGCACTCAATAATTATTCTCGCTGTTTTAATAGTTTTAATATTGCATTTCCAAAATTACATAATCTGCAAAGAATTATTTTCTTAAAAGAATGCTACACACCATTTCTGTCATAAGCAACATTCATAACGTTATAATCATTTTTGTTTCTTCACAGTATGAAGAAAAAAAAAATATAATATTTATTGCATACTAGTATGTCTTCAATCAATAATGTCTAAGTCTCAAAACTTTTCTCACTGAAGTATTCAGGATGAACTATATCTGAATTCGCATAAAACCTACAAATAACAAACTAATTGGGAACAAAATAATTCTCCACCAACGATCCAGGATCTACTTACTGGGTGATCGATTCCTATCCTCTTCCAAGCTCTCTCTTTGATCTTCTCCTGGATCTTGGGGTCATTCCTGACCGCCTTTGAGATGACCTGTTCTACATGGTCCAAGGCACCCTTGATCAATGTCTCCATTGTGTGCCAAAGCTCATAGGGCTGGGAAAGGTCCATCACGACCATGAGTGATGAGGACCTAGACAAAAATAGAAGTGATTATCGCATGTTAATTATACCATTTCCCATTTATTTAAGTGTGGTTTATTGTTTATTCATGTAGTATAAAAAACAGAAAATGTAGTCATTTGTAAATGACAGTGATTTCCATGGCTAGAAATGTACATAAATCACGACAATGGAGTGTTATGTCAGTTGTGAGTCTTTTTTTTTTTGAAGCATCAAACCTTCATGAATTTGACCATTCACAAAATTCATGAACATCTCATGTATTTGAAAGTTTTCTGGTTTTACAATAATTATTACCAGTATGTTGATATTCTATACTGCTTCCTTTATTACAACCATCCCAAACAGTTGTAAAAAAATGCTGAACTGAAGAGCCCATGTTTCATTAGAAAGACAATCAACAATGATTATCTACATTGATGGGGTCCACTCGGACTTAAATCACACACTTTAACAAAAGTCAGCACTTTGCAAAAGAGAGTACCGGTATGATATATTTGTTATACCATCTTGTTCTTTATCAAACCCACTATTATACAATTATCTCTCTCACAAGGAGGCAATACCTGTAATTTCCTATGGAACATTAATCAAATCTCCCTGGTTTTCAAGTACTTCTCTTACTACAAGTCTCTTAATATCTCCACAAAATGAAGACTCATTCTACACAATTAAAAAAGAGAAATATTATCCAACTCACATGATGGTATCTTCTGACAGTGGAATCTCTGTTAACTGCGATAGGAATGTTCCTCCACCTAACTCCCAGATGTGACAAATATCCTTCACCTGAATAGATAATACAACAGTAATGATAAATGAATAAACTTGTACATTTACTGAATGCATATATATGCAAGTTTACATAAATTGCAATAACCCAACAAGAGTTTTATATAGATGTAATCACTTCTGAAACTCAGATTAAATGTTTTGATGCTATTCAATTTTGTTTTTTTATCTATTAATTTATTTATATACTTATACATTTATTCATTCATTTTATTTTTATTCATTTACTCATTCTTTCTTTTCTTAAAATTCATTCTTTAATTTGTTTATTCATTTACTAATTTATTTTATGCATTTTTTAACTAGATTCAAATGTAATTGTATGTATTTAACAGAAAAACAAAAGTTCACATAAATTTTTATTGTATTAATGATATACATGTAGTTTGAAAAGAGTCGCAAATGAAACATGTAGAGTTATATTTAGAAGCATTATAATTTGTATCATATATTTATGGGTACCGTTAATCAAAACTACCTACTATACAATAGTTGGAGCGCCTTGAGCACCATGCATGGTGGATATGTGCGCTATATAAATATCCAATATTATTATTGTTATATATTATCATGACATAATTTTTTCTGACAATGCATATTTGAAATGATACAGGAAAGTAATCAAATTTTTAAGGAAGGAGGTAAATTTTGTGTTCAGATAAAGAGCCTTGAAGACTTTTTTTTTGAAGATGTATAAATGTGCATAAACAAAATAAAAATGAAGATAAATTGTGCATCACAATAAAATTATCAAAATCATACGACAAAGGCCCATAGTGACAGGTTGATTTAACATCTTAGATATCATATTAATGCATCATTTGTGTTTGATCTGAACAAAACATAATTAATATATCACTGTATCTGAGATTAATAATGCTAGAATAGAAGCTAATTTCTGTCACGTTTCAATAAATCAGAAATTCTGAAGGTCTACAGTCTTTATGGAGGAGTTGTATTCTGGAAGAAACTCTGTTGTAGTGAGTCTGGAATAGGTAGACTAATCTTCAGCATCACTTGCCATCCCAGGGATAATTTTCTTCTCCAGACTTTGTACAATATATATTTTGTTTAGAACAGAGAAAAGTTATTCCGCCTGGAAGACAACGTTGAGAGACCAGACTGTTTCAGCAACAACAACAAAAGCTGTTATACCTGAAGTGGTCATTTTGTTACAAAAATGTAGATTCAAAATTTGATAGTTTAAACTAAGACTACTGTAACACCAGAGTCTTTAATGGCCTGAAACTTTCACAAATTGTGAATGATCATCAGGTGCAACAAGAAACTATTGCCCAATGAAAAAAGTTAGTGTTGTTTCTTTCATTCATTTTGTGGCATGAAACTTTCTACGAGTCTGTACCCATTGGCAAAATCCAAATAAGTCTCATGTATAAAATAATTTCTGGTTTTACAGTAAGTTTACAGAATACAGAGGTAGTTTGTATCACATCTTTTTAAAAATCAACTTAACTTTCATTTTTATAAAAATACATTTTTTATAAAATGAAAGTCATGTTAAATAAAAGGATAAATCTTATCTAATGAATTTCACCTTCTTTGTTAATCTCTTTGAACTCCTTTTCCACCATTAATAGTATAGTAGTATTAAGTAAAATTGTGCATATTACAAGTAGCAAACTGAATCACAACATTAAACATATATGGTACAATCATATAATTGTAATGATTATGTCTTTTATGATATGAAAACATCTTTTTTTCAGGTTCTTATCTGAGAATTGTCGAAAATAAACAGCTGCAAAACATGCACATTAACAATACACATAAACACTACCTACCAAGCATGCCTTCTATAAACTAATCACACAATACAAAGGTTACTAAACTAATAATTCATGCATTATAAAAACATCTAAATCTGTTACCCCATTCTGAATGGACTGTGGGATGAATCACAAAAGCCAAGCAAACATATTGCAAAAATTAAACAAATGTGAAAAGGGATCAAAATGACAAAAACATCAAATATAATCACAGCAGATCGAATTAAAATGATTAAATATGGATGAAAAATCAATCTGATGATATTGAAAAACTATCTCGGTGCAAAGAGGCATTTAATATAACTGGATTTAAATTATGAACAAAACTAGGAAATTGAATGTAAATGTTTAATTGATTTTAAAATATTTTATAAGAATATTTTTCAATGTTCAAAATAAGGCTCAAATTATCAAGTCTTATCTATATCAAGATTTTCATGAGAAATGAAAATACATCAAAATGATAATTATGAATTGACAGTATCACAAAAAAAGTTAGAATTAACAATAAACAAAAAATGATAAGTAAAATCTTTAAAATATATCATAAATGTGTTCAAAAGTATGATAAACACCTTGCAAGGAATCAACATAAAAAATGTCAATATGTGAAATCAGTTTGCCAAGTTAGTACAGATAAAATGTTTAAAATATTTAAGAAGTTAATAAAACTTGAGTGATTAAGGTGGTGAAATTATAATCACTGCAATGCTATATTGAAAAGAAAAGCAATGCTCAAATACTTACCATATTATGCCCTTTGGCTCTCCTACCAAACGTATATTCTAGAGCGATCGTGGGTTTGGGTGCTTCTTCCTTCTCCAAGAACCGGAGAATAATAGACGTCTTTCCCTTGATTACATTAAAAGAAAGAAAAAAAAAGAAGAACAAAAGATATTTACCCTGTTGTAATTCAAATTGAAATAATGTACATTAAACATGATATAAAATAATGATATTTGATGTACATGTACATGTTTTGCCACTTATCTCTTTTAAGTTACTTGTAACCTGCAGTACTATAGTTGAGACCAGTTTCATTCGTTGAATATTAACCATTAATGTTTTTCAATCACTGAATTTTTTGAAACAAATTGTCTCCATCACATTGCTATACTGTCTTGATTAAAATGAAATTATATTCATAGCTTACAATTTAAGACGCTGTCAAAATTTTAGTGCCAAACATTTTGTTCATCCTTTCATCAAGATCCAGTAAATTGTGACAAAATAAATGTTGACAAACATATACACAAAATAATACCAGACATGGTATAAACACAAAATACAATCAAGCCATAGAAGGAATCAATGTATTTTCCAATAATTTGACTGACTCTTTTTGCTGTTTACTAACTTACTGCATTTTTACTGCCAATAAACAAAATGTGATTCTCTGAGCCCTTTGCTTCACCACCTAGTAGATCTATATGGAATGAAATAAAACAAAGAATTATATAAAAACTCAAATTGAAAATGCACAGCTCTAAGAGACAGAATAAGAATACACTATGAATACAGGTGTTGGTATTATAGAAATACAGGATTAAAATAAAATTAAGTGCCATAATAGCAATCATCATTTGGTTTCTCAAAGTGTTTATTACATCAGTATTTAATTTATTAATATCTATGTTCCGTTTCACTCAGCATGAATCATAAGCAAACTTGGCATGAATAATCTGTAACATTTGTAGCCACTGGTATTAAAACCAAAGTTTTGAAGGATTTTATTCATATTGTTAATATTATAAATCTCAATCATTCTAATTTCTTTAAAATAAATTTAGAAAAATATAAATATTGCCAACCTTTGTCTGTAGATCTAAGTATAGTAAGGATTCTTAAAGAAACAATCTACTTCTTATATCTTCGTGATCTTACCCTGTTCTTTGGATTCAGTGGCATGCTTCTGTTCTGCCTCAAGAATGGCGATGTCCCAAATTGATTTCTCTTTGCTGAAATGTTAAACAACAGAAAGCAATCCAGGATACACCTATAGCTACTACTAGTATTATTAGTTCCAACTTTATATCATATAGAGTCTATGTGACAATCAGTTTAGTTAAGTGGAAAAAGCATAGCTTAGTTAATTATAAAAATGACATATTTTCATTACATTTTCAAATATAAAAAACGATAACTCCCTGGAATGTGTAGAAAGATGATTCATAGCAAGATTTCTTGTCCTTTTTGCCAGCCATATCTAGTCTACCAAATAAATGACATGTGATGGCGCTGCCCATCGACTAAAAAAGTTATGACAGAGATTATGACAGGTTGCCGGTTGGAGGCCGGAGATGTCATGAGGTTTCGAGAGACTAAGCTCAGAGATGCAGATTTAGTCACGTACGTAAACGCCTCTGCCGCCCTGCCGGAGCGTCGGCCCACCCTCCCTTCGGCTAACTGGTGTTGCTCTCTCCTGAAAATGTACCTTCGACAATATAGGCTATTATTTGACGCCATATGTGATCATATTGTCAAAATGGGGGTCTTATTTTAAACATCATAGTCTACTCACTCTTTTGGCATGGCTGATTACTTTTCTCCAATGAGTCCTGGAAACTAAAAATATCTGAAAAATACAGAGGTAAATGCAACTCTGCGATCGAGATTGTTGACTGTCGTCAAGAGGAATTTATGGATGAACATGCGCACTAACATTGATCGGAAAAAGTCATGTGTAGTGATGAAGGTAAAATTCATAGAGATGAATTGATGATATTTTCCATGTTCGTGCATGATTATCAACTTAAAAGGTTTTTAGATATTGTTTATTTCATTTATCAATGAGTTTATGTAGTTTTAAGAATGTAACTTTTAAAGGATTTCCTTATGTCCAGATTGTTCAATGACAGCGTTAATTCCTCTTTAAATTAAGTCGGTTATTTCAGTCTATATTTGGGGAGCCCAAACAAGATTTTTTTCCAATCATAAGAACGACCAAGAAATCCATTTTGGTAAGTTTATAATGGTTAAATCATCACTCTTTTCTTAAGATTTACATTATCTAACCTCTACATATCTATTTATTAATGCTGTGTATTTGTTTTATTCATTTCACCGAGTAAATACTACGTGCCAAATGGAATGTTTATCATGCAGTCCCATAAACCAAGCTCTGTGTAACAAGTGCTGAGAAGATTTCGCTGATCTGACTTTGCAAACATTCTTTAAAAAATACACATTACTAGACATAGGATCAAAAGGTCAAATGATATAGAAATTATGCCCAAAATATATGATTGATAATGATGATTCATGATTGGATGATTTATTGGAATAATTGGACATTGTTGATGATTGATTTAGTGAAAATGACAATGAAATGATTGATGATGATGTCTAAGATTTGTAAGAAGAAGAAGAAGTTTTCTTAATCTTGGTTCTTGGTTGGTTGGTCGGTCCTCCAAAATACTCGTCTGAGTTTTAACTGGAGGTGTGGGTAGGGTGTATTAATTTGTAGATGGGGGGACGTCAGGGCAATTTTGAATTTGACAGGGTCAGTGTGGGCGATAGTCTCCGGTTACTTTAAGCTGGTTCCAATCACGCACTGTTCTCCCTGAAGAAGGAGTTCGCGAATGATGATGAATAAAGATGATGTTCCATTGATGATAAGGATGATAAGGTTTAAAGGGTGAATCAGATTGGTAATGGAATAATATATAAGGAAGGCATGGCAGGCTAATAAGTATGGAGTAATGATGGTGATGATGTTAATGTTGGAGATGGTGATGATATTTATCAGGATGACTGACTATTGATAATGAAATGAAATTGTTATGAAGTATCCTATTCACATTGAACGATTGTTGATTTTGTAAATTGTTCTTTGTTGGTTCTATTTTTTTACATAAATTTTAATTCAAGTTAAAACCTGAGAGAGTAAAAGATAAGAGCAAGCTGTTACTGATATTACCCTCTCATTCGTGCATCCATAATTGCTTCTCACTTCCATGTAGATGAGCAGGATGCCACAGCCCCAGCCCAACCAAGGATCTCGTCGGGTCCTGCCTCCCATATCACCCAGCCCTGATGTATACCAGCAGTTCCTGAGGGAGCTTGAAGAACAGATAAATGTGGAGCTAGCCAGTGTTGAATGTGCAGAGGAGGGGCATGCAGATCCTCATCGTTATGCCATCTACAAAGGGGCATTTGACCAGGTTTGTTTCTCCATCTCAAGTTGAGACAAGATATGAGGAACTAGAAACTTACTGAATGCTCATGTTTAATAGACCACCTGATTAATACTGTTGGCATTTACTAAAAATGTTGCCAGATATTGTTACTCTGTCTTCCTCAAACCCTTCCTCTCCATCTCCTCTCATTTTTTTTCCTCTCCTCCCCCTCACCCCTTATATTATTACCTCCCTCTATCCCTCAGTGTTTCTCCTATCTGTATTTTTCTGACTTTCTCTCTCCCTTTCTCCCTTTTCTTTGCAGTTTTATTTCTCCATTTCTTCTTTTCTTCATGAACTTCTTATTTTCTAATGGAGGAGGGAGATAAAAATGTTTAGTTAAATACACAATTGTGATCTGATTTAATTTGATTTACATTTGTTCAATTAATTTTAATCTTTGTCTTCCACAGATCATTGACAATGTCTCTGCCTACAAGCCTCTTTTGAGTGCCATCAAAGCCGAGTATGAAGATTGCATTGACACAATAGAGAAAGGTCAAGAGGAAGCGTTTTACCTGTCGGGAAAGGTCAAGGCCCTGGCCTCGGAGCAAACAACACTCAGCCTTTATCAGAAGAGAGCTGATGAGCTTGAACAAAAGTGAGTTCAATTTGTTTTACTTACATATTATTCTGCAGTACACAGGTGTAATGTAAATCGTATTTATAAAAATAGTGGCTTACTGGTATCAAAAAAATACTGGACAGAAAGAAGTTGATTGACTCAGTATTTTGATATTCCATTTAATAACATGACATACATGTACATACAATTCACTTTACCGTCATAGCTCAGTATTTTGCTGTTGTTAGTTAATTCCTTTCATGAAGTGTTAGTGTATTCTGGTGTGTCATATCCCAGATTATGACTGACTTTTAATTATCTAAGTGATATACTTTGCATAACTTATTATCCATGAAATCAATTAGGCAAATTATAAATGTGAAGGAAAAAGAAAATCACAATTGTGTTGTTCAACTGTTTCATTTTCAGACTTGTTCTTGTGAGAGCTGATAATGACAAGTTCAAAGCCGAACTGGAAAAAATTGCAGAGATCTACCGAGAGAGGGAAGAGGTGAAGAGAAAAGCAGAGGAGGAGATAGAGGAACAGAAGAAGAAAATGCCCACCATGCCAGACAAGATGTTGAAAGGTAGTCTCATCATCTGTAGCTTTTAAAGAAAGTGAGGTGTTGTGGTACAGTTGATGAGTCACCAGGCTATGTATCAGTTGGTTCATGGATCAAGTCCCAGCCATGCACAGCACTGATGTCCTTTAGTGATACATTATTATATAACATTGCCACACTCTACCTTTTTTCGATTGTCTGTCATGTATGGATTTGAATGAGGCAAAATACCTTTACTAATGCTGATGTTGGTGTCTCCTTTGTCGAAGATGATGCATAATCTGTGTAGGTTTAAAAGCCTGTGATCAGGGGTAATAAAAACATTTGAAAATGCTTAGAATCCCTTGAATAATGTGATATGTAATATAAAATATATTACTTACTTTGAAAAATGTATTTTTCTATTAACTTAGGAATGGACTTGGATGAATGCACCGATGTGGAGAGACTGGAGAGTGAGATTTCCAGACTCAAAGTTGTACTGGCAACATTGAAGCAGACCAAGATAACCAAGTACACGACCAAAGAGAGAAAGAATGAACTCAAGACTCAACTGGAGAATAAGACCAAAGCCAGGGACCATGTTCAAGAACAGAATCAACAGCTAAAGGAGAGGTGAGCTGGTGATGATATATCAGTCAATTGTATTCATGGTATTATTATTATTGAAGTGATCTTGGTGGTTGGTTTATATCAAGATCACATCTAGTCATTACCTTATCATCTAAAACATAAATTTGATAAGAGGTCTTTTGTCTATGGCTTTTGCCACAACAGCAAAAGTTATGATCAAGATAAATTGGACCGTCAATTTATTTGTAGGTTTAAAGTTGTAAATAAACTTGCAGTCTTTGTCATTTATTTTGACCTGTCAGAGGTAGCTGCAATGACACATATGCTCCTGGATAAAGTCTGTAAAGAACTTTGATAACCTAAATAATTGCAGAAAATTGATAGAAAACTTGTTTTTTTCAGCACTCGGCATCATCCATTTATCAGCATTGCCAACATCCATTGGCATGGACACTGATGGACTTCAGTGAATGTGTTAGGTAGCAATTTATTTAATGCAGGAAGATGGCAATTAAGTGTGCCAATTGACATCATTAAATGGATCTTATACTCAGATTAACCTTTTTGTATATCATATGTGCCGATAAACACATGCAAGTCATTGTTCTGAAGCTTTTATATCTTTGTAGATATTTCATCATTAAGCACAAGAAACTTTCATGAAAAATTCCATTGCAGTTGCTTATTTCTCACACATTATTTAATATTCAGGTGTCTGAAGGTTCGTATAGCTCTGGATGCGCTAGCATCATACTACAAGGAGAAGCGTTTTATCTTTGGACCAGCTGAGGCTGTATCATTTGGTCTGACCAGGTCAAGCTCCATGATGAGTGTCAGAAGTGAGTACATGTACATGTAGCCTGATTAAACAAAAAAAGAGAGTACTATGAGATAAAGAAGAGTCTCAGTATTTATCAGTCAGTAGAATAACTAAACTTTTCAGAGCTATAATTGATGTTTCAAAAGATTTCTGAGATGTAATTGGTCCATTCGATTGTGTAAGTATATGGTCATATGTTTTAATATCCAATGATGTCTTCATTTTTTTTTATTTTTTATTTTTTTGGGGGGGGGGAGGCAGTAACCTTCATTCAGTCATATTGGCTACTTTCATCGAGGACATTCTGTAATAAACAGCTTCTTTTCATTCTAATCATTTCTCACACTGTTAGCCAGCAAATGGAGTAGGTATTTGACAATTTGACATTATTGTGAAAGTAGTTGAATTGTTCCTATACAATTGTAATCAAAAAGGGTTTTTGATATGGTGCTTATTCCTTCCATTACTTGGCATTACAAACATTGCACCACATGTTTGGGCAAATATTTTAAGCTACCGGTATTGTAGCATATTTCTTCAAAAGGCTAGTTGAGCCAAAGCAATTTATTGTTATTTTTCTGTATTTAGAATGTACATGTTAGGCAAATAAATGATAAATGTGGAGGAAATGTATCACCCTATATGTGTATTAACTTTATGTATGTATGTATGTATGTATTTACCTATTTAACTGTTTGTTTGCTTGTTTTGTGTTATTGTTTTTTCATTTAATAATTTATTAATTAATTTATTCATGGAATGTCTGTATCCAGGTCAAGAGACTGTATCCACCTTTGAGGACGATGACCCCACCAAGGAAAGAGAAGCCGAGTTACTGCTGGAATACATTGAACAGTTCAATGAGATGTTTGAAGAGGGTCGCTATGGGGAGGCTGCAATGCATGCAGCCAACAGTCCTAAAGGAATTCTGAGAAACCCAGAGACATTGCACAGGTTTAAAAGTAATAAAATCGCACGTTGAGAAATTTGTACATTCATATTTGAATTGATTTGCCTTTTTAAATTCATTAAATTTATTCATCTCTTTATTTTGGGGTGTTTACTAATCTAGAGAATCCAGTAGTGGGCTTTATCTTTATTTTTTTTAATTCATACCCAGAATTGAACATGAAAGATCATATATTTATCTTCATTACTAAAAGCTTTTTAAAAATGATTGAATTCTGTAATTTTATTTCAGTTTTGGATGCACTCCCAACCCATTTGCAAGTTAATTGAATAAATAGAGAAACATTAAAGAAACAAAACAGTGACAGTTTCATAAAAAATTGGATGGAAAATACAAAAGCCATGGTGTTTTTAAGTTTCACATAATTCCATGAAATAGTAATATGTATCACATAGGCCGCATACCAATTAGCATTGCAATTAACAGTGAGTGCAATTGTTCCTGATTTGACACATAGATTAAATATTCATTCATGCATGACCACAAATCTATTTGCAGGTGTGCGAGTAAAGCGTGGTCAGAAGTCGCCTCTCTTGATATATGCTGAATCACTCATGTCATCAGTGCCTGCCATAGGTTTCCCTCCCAATGCCGACGCTACTCTGGAATGTGTGAAGAGCGCCCTCACTGGGGACCGACTGGATATTGTGACACACTGGATCGCAAATAATTGGTAAGAGAGACAGAAACGGCCCTCTATTTCCTTTCGATTGCATTTGAGTGCATTGCGGAAGTGACCTATTGATATCTCGTATTATTATGTTCATTTCAGTTTTTAACTGCCAGACACGAAGATCTTAATAAAATCCATTTATCTATCCATCTCTCTATCTATACGGTAGTTGAGTTTGGCCAAATGGGAATATATTTTATTTTTAAAGGAAAACATACTTTTTGAGAATATTAGAAAAACAAATTACATTCTAATCATGTACCCCAATATATACTTTTTCAAGATATCGGTTAAACTTAATAGATTAAGCAACTGGACTATTGCAAAGCTTCAAAGTTTCAGAAGCCATTGTACCACCTGGCCATTTCTGGGATAAATTGATATGACAATGTTAAAAGTACAAAGTGTGTTTATTGGCCAATTTATAAAGTTGTTTTATGTTCAAGTCAAACTGATGGTCAGCCATCTTATAGTTTTGTATCTAAACCTGCACCTTTCACCCATTTCAGGCTGACCTACTCGGAGCCCCTGGGTCATCTCCTGTATAACTATGCCCAGGGTAGAGGTCAGCAGGTCAGAGGTCAAGATGTAGTCAGTCAGTGCCTCCCACTAGCCCAGGCTGTCTATACCAAGGTCAGAGCTCACCTCCAGGCCGCTGTGTGTATGTCCAAACAAGGCAGGGTTCATGCCATGCTGGAGTATGCACAGTCTGTCAACTTCAGTAGAGGTATGAATGATGTATTACTTTTATAAATGAAATTAAAACCTGACCTTGCTGTCTAGTCTCCAAATACTTTCATTATGAATGTACATGTTTAATATTTTCCCCCTTGTTTTTCATGTCTTCTCCGCTTGTGTTATTCTCATGTTATATATTGATACACATATTACATTAAAACTTTTATATGTTTGTTTTCCTTGTTTATTTCTAAGGAAAATATTGAATAAAGTTAAATAAGTGAAAGTGAAATTGTGTTATTTGCATATATCGATAACGTGCAATCGATTTTGAATAGTACATCCAGCAATTAGCGATGTGCTGTACATGTTGAATAGTGACAACTTTTCTATGTGTTTGTTGCGAAGCATTAAGAGAAAATGTCAAGTGTAAAAACAAAATAAACCTCAACCCATTTGAAAAGAATTGCTATCCTATGGAATACAGTTGGATTTTTGTTTAACAATTATTTTCCATAGGCCTTATAATATTCTTAGGCATCGAGGGCACATGGATTTATATATTTCTTGAGAAATTTTATCAGTGTATTTTGTTTGCATCAAGTCATTTCTTTTTGAAGTAAACCAATTTCAATCAATCAATTATTTTACTAGATGCCTACTTGGGAGTCCTAGTAGCTTGTCCATCTCTAGCCCTGGCCGAGGTCCTGGTCCAGCCCAGTGGTCACTCCACCAGACCAGTGCTATCTGTGGGGTCAGTGGTCAGTACTCTACTCAAGACCCAGGACCATCATCAAATAGGAGTAGAGCTTATTGACAATATCCACCATAGTATTAGCTCAGGTGAGCTACGTTTCAGATTTCATTCACATTTTCTAAATTATCATAGACATCCCTTAGACGGGAATGATTAACAGATAATAGTACAATACCTGAGTATTGTATTATCACTTTCTGTCATTAAAAAAAGACCAATGGTTTAATGTCATTATTCTTATGTTGGGTTCTAATACCCAACTTTAAAAACTAGTCTTTATCATGTATTTACAGTCATATGGATGACCATATAGTACAAGATTATATTCATATTCCATGATCATTTATCCAAGTGTATGAAATGTCCATGTGCTGTAGACAATTAAATAATCGCCAGTAACAAATCCTATCTATATATCTTAATTCTCAGACGGTAAAAAGGAGTAGGATGAAATTTTATATTTACAATTTCATCTCAACAGAATACATCAATGACTCACGATTTTTTTTGATCCCCTTTGTTTCTTTTTCAGGTTCAAGCAAGTTACGCTTGAAGGACCTGGTCTTCCATGATCCAGACACCAAAATCAGCTCCTGGCAGAAGATCATCAGAGCTTGCAACGACAGTGGATCCTATGATGTGGGACTAGAGCTGCTTGCAGCTGTGACAGTCCTGGAGGCTATCAAGAAGGCTGCTGAAAGTGTCTGAAACTTCTTTTGTTTGTAGGTTTTTGCAGACAGCGAGTAGATCAATCAAGCAGGATTAGTGACATCTTGGACTGCAATTTAATACTCTGATCGCTTTTTTCGCCTCTCTGTTGATTGTTTGCCACATGTGTAATTTTGCACAAAACAATAGGCACCAATTGATGGAAGGAGTGCTATGTGTAACACGATAGCTTTGCATAAGTACCCACTTCTGGTCATAACTATAGTCCATGACAATCGTTTTAACACTGGTCTAGATTAATCATCATCATCATCATCTATATGGGAGTGTAGGATAAAATAGTGTCTATAAACCAGTGCATGCATGAATAATGCACTAGAAACTTTGGTATATCTATCCCATGATAAATACAATGTGGCATAGGGAATTTCTTTGTGAAGAGTTAATAAAAAGTCTGTCATTACCCAGTAATGATCTTGGTATGCATAAAGTATGATTGGTGGAGGGCAGTACAGTAATGGCTAATATTCCTACTGTATTATGGATATTGTAGTTATGATTGAACTTATTGGAGATCTCTAAAAGGTGCATGCTCCTGTTCTCTCTTGTATGCATGATTTACTACATTTTTCTGCCTTAAAAGACATTACACAAAGCCGTCCATATTTTATATCAAAAACCTTGTTAATACATGTGCTACTTCAATACTTTGTTCTTTGTATTCAACTTTTGTATCACTGTAAATAATTTATATACATGTAAATGTGTATTTTGAAGTATTGTTACTTTATAAAGTATTTATTAGATAGATATTGATTCTATGATGTAACAGTGATATTGGTTGTATAATAAATGACTATCATCTATGTCATTACTACTCTTTATGTACTCTGCTTTGTTTCCTTCTCATCTAGTTCAAATCTGCCACCACACATTTGACATTATAAAAAGACAAGTTATTTTGAGCCATAGAAATATCGACCATTTATTATATACAATGTATGTACTTGTACCATTTACAAAGAATTATATACAACATTGAATACAAATCACTATACAGTATGCTTGCTACAATTTTATATAAAAACATCAGCAAGATGGACACAATACAGTTAGACCTTGTAGTGTGGCCATTTATAAGAAAAAGAACTTGTCTAGTATAGTCACCTTTTCTACCCCCATAAAAAAAGGATTGGCCACAAATGGATCTTGTGATGTGAAATTCTTCCACCATGAAGACAAATTAATTTTGTTTGACATTTTAAAAAACATCACCGTTCGAAGCTATTGATAGACCTATTGCGATATTGCCATTACAGTCACTGTGCCATGGCATAGGCAGTGCAGCGCTCTTCACAAGCGTAGTGTTTGCGTTTGTGTTGTGGACAAAGGTGCGAGTTGAAGTTCATTTTCAGGTGTATATTAATTATCATTTTACTCTGGTGGTCTTATTAGCAAGCAATGCTCTTCTGTTTCTTATCTAATGATACTCTCTCTTGAGAACATTTTTTTTAACTGCAATGACTGCAGGTGATACAGATAATGGAGGTATAAACCAATGATGTATTCTCTGAGCCTCTTTGAACAAAAATCATCAATTGTATTAAGTTGATATACTATATATATTCACTGGCCTGGTTAACAATACTTATTTTCCATTGTAATATAGTTGTTTGGAAGTTTTCTTTCTGATGGAAATAGCACACATTAATAATCTTTATTTCTATATACACATACACAATTATTCTTACACTATTACATATATGTAAGTAAAATATGCATTATAGACTGAATGTACACATCATACACACTTTCAAACTTTTACATATACAAACATAGTACTTGTATTATAAAACATTTCAGGCAGCTGTTGTTGGTGAATTTTCAGTTTTGATAAGGCAATTAATGAACTGTGCAAAATGCAAACCTTGCATTAAATTTGTTTGGTATCAGTGAAAATATTCAGTTGTTTTCAGAGTACATCGTAAAGTGTTCTTTGAGATGCTTTTTGATTGTCTCCAGAGGTTTGATATTTAAAATTAATTGTGTTTCCTAATCAGATAATCATAGACATTATATCAAGTAAGAAACTATGTGAGGAAAAAGTTACTTGAACATTTAGTACAATAGGTGTTCCTAATCATTTTCATATCAACATGCCAAATTGCACAAACCATGTATAAAAGAGATCCTTGTTCCCTATAGAAGAAAAAAATCCACTTCAGCTCTTTCCATCTCACTCACAATATCAAGAGTTTAATGTTAAATTTAAAACTTCATCATCTGAAATTTTTAACTTAAAAATTGTAAGTCCGCTGGCCCAAAGATAACCATTTCATTCAATACTGCAAATATCTTAAGATTTCATCAGCCCAGACTGCAAGACATAACCTTATCACCTTTGTGTAATCATTTTTAAAGCTCAATCATCTCACAATGATGTACAAAAGGCATATCAAATTTTGATAGCATAGTTTTTAAGATTTCACCACTGGAGAATTCCTTAGGTATTGTTTTTTAGTGTTTTTAACCCAGCATAAATATTTATTTGTCCTGGAATGTAACATTGTAACTGGAAAGATTAGTAGTACCTACTTTGAAATGTCAAAGGTCACAAAATACATGAGTCTAGAAATCTTGTTCTCTGACAAGGATGAAATAAAGCTTTCATACATTTATGATCAGGCAGAATTAATTGATGAATCAATGGTTGGGTGAATGAATACAAAAAAGGGCAACCGATTCAGAATTTTTTTCCATTAAAAACAAGCGAAATAAAATGTTCTTCAAAACAAGAGTATATAGTAGGTGCAAAACAGCAAATGGTATCATTCTGTTCCAAATACAGTAAACTGTTATTGATTTGAGGTGATAAATTAAGTTCCTCCACCTTTATTTTTCCACTCTCATACAAATTAAATTATTACAAAGGTTGGAATGCCCTTTAAAAGTCAACTTCTCCTGGTCTTTCACAATTTCAATTACAAGTGACTGCCAATCCCCATAACTTGATCTTCCATCCGAAACTGAAACCCATCAAGGCCAGATCAAAATGAATGTCTACCTTTCCAGTGTTTCCACCTCTTGGTAACTGTAGATCTTTTAGATGATCCTAGCTGCAGATGGCAACTGGTTGCTTAACAGTTCCGTGCCCTCTGAGGAATGATGATAGAGACGACCGGGTCGTGTCCAGTACTATCTCGGTCTGTTGTGACGCACATTGCTAGCAGAGTATCTGCAAATAATGATTCATTTTTTAAATTAAAAATAGAAAATCACACGTCAGGACGAAATTGACACAAAATCATACTAAAATCAAATACAAGTCTTTGTTTGATAAACTCTGCTCATGAATTTCATTTGATTTATTAATTTTACCAAATTCCAGAGGCATTTCATAAAAGAATTTTGCACTACCCATCAGATTCCCATATACATGAACTGAGGATCGATTACCCTTCATATCTCTGGCTGCGACTCGTGTGTGATATATAGGGCACCTGAAAGTGAAGTCGGTATAATTCAGCCCTAACTTGGGCTTTGAACCCAGGACCAACCCATTACAGACAGTACTGTAACCACTGGGTCACTGCCCTTCCCCTAGAACTAAGAAAATCACTCACCCTTCGTATCCCTGGCTGCGGCTCTGGTGCGGTACGTAGGGCACCTGATAGTGCGCTGTGTACTGCTGTCCGCTGTGTCGACTAGCTCCAGGTGCATTAGAATATTGCGTCCTGGCTCCCGTGTTGCTCGGGGATGACTGCACATCATTCTTCCCATAGCTACGCTGTCTGCGATTAGGAGCTGCTTTGAGCGAGATAATTGAACAACTTTATTCACACTCTCAAGATAATCGGGTGACCCAATATTTGCTTCAATGACATTTGCTCTAGAATTTATTGTGTCAACGCTACAGTAATAGCTCTTGAGATGCCTGTGGGTTTGGGATTGGGATAGGTATTATGTTGGGTCCAATGTTCAAATTCAATTAGTGATCAAGATTGATCAATAATTACAAAAAATATGTGTCATAAAATTGATCACTGAGCTACCTGTATGATAAATTTTCAACTGGACAACACGAGTACACAAATAAATCAAAATGTCATACCATTCAACAATGCTTCTAATTCTTTACAAAAGTTCACTGATAATTTTATGAAATTCTTCATTTAAAAGTAAATGATCTCAATATTTCATTAAGCCAAGATTGGTGAAGATTTAAGTTCTATATCAGGCCGGAACAGAATATTGCCCTCATCCCTTGTAGCAGCTCTATGTAAATATGTTACACCCTGACAAAATTTATCATAGCAATCCCAACTCTATGTGCATGTATTTCTTTCCCTATCATTACCTCTATGAGGATCTGATGGCAATGTCGCATCATCTCCTGCTGTGTACTGGACCTGTGTACTCCAGCCATGGCCGCCTGATGACCCTCCTTGAAGCTGGACGTTGGTGATCTTGACCGGTGCTGGGTGACCCTTGTATGATGAGATGCCAGGGAGAGTGGTTTCGGTTGTCATCATGCTCGATGGCTGTCAGAAATAATCATCACAAGAAGTTTTTAAATGTTTACTGTCATATCTTCAAGTACTGTGGTTACTAATATTTAGTAGACTGTTAGTTTGTTTACAACCTTTTGGACATGTTTTAATTTTCCTTTCATGTGTATGTCACAAGGATTACATTAACAGCCTATTGACCAAGGGGGTTAAAACCCATTGAATGTCTTATAATAAAGTAGAGAGATTTATGATCACATGTGCATTACTTTCATTCAGTGCCCACAAATTGCTATCAAAAAGTTGCACCACACATACTTCTTTGGGTTGTGATGGTATCAGTTTTTTTTCCAATTGTTTCTCAGAGAGGTTTTCAGACAATGTTGAGTCTATAACCCAAACATTTCATTATCTACATATGTATTCGTTTTAATGGCATCTGTATTTAATTGTGAGTCTACATACACCCTGTAAGTAATCAAATTGCAATGAAAATAAGACAGCAGTTCCTTCCATTTTAATAGTAAACTCCTCAAATTCACTATCAAATATCACCAACTAGCCTTTAACAGATTACACATTCAAATCAAAGTCTACTTGTCACAAAAAATACCATCCCAGGAAATAAAATAAAAACATAAAACTTGACAAGCCTCGACAGTACTCCCCGAACACTCATTCAACATAGTGTATGGGACATTAAAAGAAACTTTCAATCATTGACTGCCAACACATTTGATTGCTAGTACAAGCCGGCAAATTCAAAACCAACTTAAACTCCAAGTTCATCAAACCACAAGTCAACAGACTCACCCTAAAAGGGCTTAAACATACTGCAGTAACCTGGAAAATGATTCATAATGGAAGGAAAATGGCTAAAATTTAAAGAACAGAAGAAAGATGGTTGCATGGACAAGCCCAACAAAAAGGACACAATAGATATATCGAGGCAGCCCTTGACCCATGAGTGAGGATTGTTTCATAATTGCTGCTCAAAAGAAACTACTTTATTTAAATAACTTGTCAGATCTTATTTTCCTCTTTTCAACTTACAGAGAAATTTTGATCAAAGTGGAAAGGGATGTTTTTAAAACCAGCAGGCTACTTTTTTTTTCCAGGGAGATAACCATATGCTTGAATTTCCAATGTATATGTGCGTTTTTTGTATTCCTCGAGGGAATTTCCATTGGATTTAAAAATCATGTACAGAAATTCCCAAATCATTTGCCACTCTGTGCAGAGAGACTGCAGACCCATTTTGAGAGAAAGACCAATGCAATTTCCTTGTGCGTGAAGAAATTGTCAACTGTTTCACAGCATTTTTGTTTAATTACCTGCTGTTCCATGAAGTAGAGTTCAGCTTTGGTTCTCTCTTCTTGTGTCACAGGTATGCCATCGATACACAGCAGGTTTGGCTGTCGGTAGACCAGCATTGGGCGATGCATTAATCGTCTAGATACCTGTTCAGATAAGAATGGATAACAGTTTTGTTTACAATATCAATACTGTAACAATACAATAGCATTATAGATGATTTTGTTTCATGAAGAGGTTTTTATGATAAGTATTTGTCTGCATGTAATATTCTGTATAAAAAGGGGACTTGAAAGGCTGTGAAATATAGCTGCATCACTTTACATATAAGATGAACACATTGAAGGATAATAAAAGTACAAATAATTTGTAGACAAGGAATTCTGATTAAAAACTTAGGATATTTTTATCTAATTGATGAACCTACTAAACAATTACATTTCTTTGATCATGAGAACCCTATTTCAAAGAAAACGGTGAAAAATATGTGAACAAAATATTAATCATGTTTCTTACTGGATTACTGATAACAGAGAGTTCGATCAGGTTTGGTAGACGATCCAACTTCTCAAGCTCAGACATGTCCTGTATAAAATGAATGAAAACAAAATAACAGATCTATAAATATGAAATGACAGTGAATTTGCATTTCAACTTGTTTACCAATAGATAGTCAATTTCAGCCTTGGTGATGAATGATCCAAGAAATTTCTTGTATACATATTTCTACTTTTTTAATGAGATCAAGAATTTAAAACCCAGGAGTTAAATTTCATCTATTGTCTTGCTTCATAGCTTGGGTGTATATTTCATCCTGTAATCTGCACTACAGGAATGCAAAGTTCTGTAATCTGCGATACAGGAATGCCATATCTAGGGTACACATGTCAATTTCATCCTGTCATGTGACCATAGCTCAATCTCCTCTGCATAATACAGATGTAGGTTTCTTGCTCTAGTTAGCAGCACAAGGAAAAGAGAAATGAATATCTAGGCTAAAGTTCACAGTAGCTAGCTGTGATGGTTTTGAAAGCAAATTGCATACAGAAAAGGATTTCTCCCGATTCAAGATCTGTAAGATTTATTAAAAAAACAATGAAAAGGTGGAAATCAGAGGATTTAGAACAAAAAATGAAAAGTAGATGAATATAAGGGAAACAGGGCAAGATAAAATTGAATGTAATATGACAGGAAACAGCAATGGACTTGATAAAGGGGTTTGAAAACAAGACAGATAAAAGGAGACAGGGGGAGGGAAGTAGGAGGGACGATATTGAGGGAAAAGGAGATATAGATGAAGATGAGAGAGAGAAAGAGAGTGGGTTAGGGGAGCAAGGGAGAGAGGAGGATATGAAGGCAGACAAAAAAATATAATGTAATAGTTTTTAATCTCTATGATATAAAGCAACACACCTGGATCCTGTTGCTTCCCACATAGAGCCTCTGGAGGTTCTCCAGATAATGGAGATGGGACAGATCCCGGAGCCTGTTCTCCTCCAAGTGGAGCTCCACCAGGTTCCACTGGTTGATGAAGGAGACCTCCCCTACGCTCTTGATCTTGTTACGGTCCAGGACCAGCTCCCTGAGGTCCTGGAGCCCGTCCATGCCCTCCACCTTGCTGATATCGTTGCCCTGGAGGAAGAGAGCCTTGAGGGAGGGGAGACGAGACATCTCCAGCTTGTTCAGGTCACTGATTCCATTATATCTAGTCACATGGAAAAGAGAGGAAAAAGAAAAGCAGATATAATTAGTTGGTCATATTCATACACAATCTACTGTTTCATGCATGGAAAGAGTATGGAGTATTTGGATATTAAGTGGACTCTTCCTTTTTTAATCATCTGTGATCCCTTTTTTTAATACTGTTGAATACGATACTAGAACACATTCATATTATTACATAAAATAATTTCCCTACTTTCATTTATAAGTGTGCTGTGACACTTGTAAGGTTCAGCATTTAATTTTTTTTTAGATCACTGTATTTCATGCTAGTACCGAGTTCTAGTCATTGAACTGCATTTTTTGAGAGATTGGCTAGAAATAATTCTGATTTGTTATTCATGCAGTACATGGGTTGTTTGGTCGAGCACAATATAATCAATATAAAATAACCTACTGGAAATTAAAGGTAGGGCGACATCCAAATATACGTTGATTCCTGTTGATGTGCAGGGCTGCATGCAACTTATATTTTGTTATTCAAACATCTAAATATATTTCAAAGATTTTTCAATGAATTTTTCAATAATTTTCTCAGACCTGCTAAGCCCCACCCTAAAAAAAAGCTCCAGATCTTGTTCATCTTGTGACATCATCTGTCAATCGATAGTGAGCTAAACAAAAGACAGTGGTATGTAGCTTCACCAATAGAATTCGAAGTTAAAATACATTTCAAAGTTATTTTAAATGCCTTTGTAAAACTTACCCAAGATGGAGAACTTCTAGGTTGTCCAGGATGGGTGTCAGAGTACCCGGCATGAAGTGATGATCAAGGTGATCTTCCTTGTCAACCTTACTGCCTTTGGATGCCTTGGGTCTCTGGAGAATCGTCTCTACATGATTGTGGTTCAGACATAGCACCTGCAAAAGAAGATATATTCACTTGCGTAATTGATTTATGCCTTGATAGTTTGCCTTGTGGAATTAATTACACATGAGAGATGAATATAAAGCCAGTCATGTTTTGTATCAGTACACTGATAGTAGAAGAGGAGGCATGAAAAGACGTAAGAAGAGGAGAAACACAGAGAGAGAGAGAGAGAGAGAGAGAGAGAGAGAGAGAGAGAGAAAGAGTGAGAGAGTGAGATCGAGAGTCTGGGGGAAAGTTCACACGTAACATTTCATTTCACCTTACACTCTCAGCATTTCGCATATACCTCCATCTTTTCAATGACAAAAGCCAATCACACATGAAGGCTTATCCAAATTTCAACTTGCAATATATTGCATTGAATAACAGAGGAGACATTTTTACGTTAATTTATGCTTTTCGACAATCTTGACAGCTTTTGGAAATATACTTTACCCTGAGATTAACAAGATAGATGAGACCACTGAAAGATGTCAGGTTGTTGTGCTCCAAGTTCACACTGAAAGAAAAATAAAAACTGAAAAATTAATTTGTGTTAAGTTGTTATTTCTAAAGTCATAAATTGAAAAATATTACTTTTCAATTTCATACAGTATTTGAATTCATGCAAATACAAACATTAAGTATTTTAAAAGAAAAATCCATTTCGTCTCTTTCAACTTATTTTGCTAAGTCTCCTCAATCTCTTTGGTGATGTTTCTGTTGATAAATAATGTGGACACTGTACAGATAAAGCATAAAGATTACACTGTGTATATATGGATAGAATAACAGCCCAAACATGGTCGAGCTCTACAAAGAGTTAAATTCTCAAAAGCCAATACCATGCTCTTTTAAAGAAACTACTTGGCTACCATGGCAATGACCAAAGACATCATTTATAACGAATGGCAACAGGTACATTCGTGTTCATGCAGCACCCCCAAAATAGGGGGAATGATAATAATAATAATAATAATCCGTTTTTTATATAGCGCTCAATACACCGATCCAACGATGTGCATGAAATCAGATTCTACAGAAAATTTAAGTACACTTTTAAATTATGACAGGAAGCCATTTACTATACATCTCTCACACAATTTTCAGTGATTCAAAAAGTGTCTTTGAAGACCCATGCTACAAGTTTCACAGCCCTTACCTGCGTAGATTGATGAAGTGCTCTCCTGATCCTAAATCCACTTGTCTGATCCCACTTTGAGGGAAGTCTAGCTCTCTGATCTCATGGAAGTTTGAATGTCCAAGCTTCTCTGCAACAAAGTCCTGGTTTAGTCGACCTCCAAAGGTGTCCCTAGCTGTACCCCCTTCTGTTGATTCCTGCAAATGAACAGGGAAATAAAATATGCATAACATTATCCATTATTTATTCAATCATCCTTTTTTCTCAACTTGGCAGCAGGACTATTGAATTTGGCAAAGTTAATGACCATGTAGAAGACATGTTGCTTCTGTCAATTAGATTCAGCTTGGTTGAAGGATAGAAAGGAACAACTTACAGCCAGTATAGCAGATCAAACCCGATCTGTAAAGGATGTCTACAACTGACAAAATCTAGTTCACAACATAATGGGCACTGGTCAAATACAGTGCTGTTTAATTTGGCAAAGTTAATGAACATGTTGCAAAAAACTCTACAAAGAGGGCTCCACACTAACTTTTTTGAACTGGGTCAGGATTCAACTTCCTACAGTCTCTGTATGTATGAGCCATATGTAAAATCTTCAAAATTTGGGAAGTTCGGTCTTAGATTTTGGGCTTTGTATTGAACAGGTTATGATCACTTACCACAGCAGAACCATCTAGGGCCTTGAGTGACTTGAGATGATAGACCACGAAGAGACGATAGTTGTCCGATTCCTTGGCCACTGGATTGCCACACATATCCAGGATCACAAAGTTTGGCAAGGGCTGTTTGAATGATAAGAGGGATGGTTATAGCTTGAACTTCATTTTGAATGGTAAACATAATACATTCATATGTCTGTCTAGATAACATTTGGAGAATAACATTTTTTTAAAATAGAAATCCTTCCTTACACATTCATAACTCGTAAATATATGTGAATATCCATTTGCCTGTACACATGACATCTATAATATACACACTAATGGGTTCCACAACAGCTTGTTCAGCAGTGTTTACCAACTTAAATTCTTGAAGACCTCACCTTGAGATGAAAGACCTCCCTGATGTTGCGTATGTTGTTATTGCCCACATAGAGCTCCAGCAGGGAGGTGACCTTGTCCAGCCCTGCCAGGGTTGAGATGCGATTGTCCTCTACGGACAGGCACTGGAGATGGACCAGTTTGTCCAGTCCTGCATTCTCCAAGGTACTCAGGTTGTTGGTGCCCAGGTTCAGGGTGTGCAGCTTGCTCAAGTGAGAGATACCTAGACAAAGTGCAAAACAAATATGAATCATCAACAACTATACAGAAGATCATTTGCATTCAAGCAAGTACCAAACGAAGGAAGGATAATCATCACACTGACAAATCCCACCTCAGATAAGGAATTCCTCACAAATAGTTATCCATTTGGGAATCCCTTCATCCACTTGTCATTTTGCTGATACTACTACATAAAACAAGTTCTAGCAGAAACGTCAAGGTGCTGCTGATCCAGTGGCAGGGGCAGTTTTAAAGTGGAACTCAACTCATATTAAAACAGACCAGCAATAATAGTAGACAAGTACTTTTTACTTTTGGACTAACAATAAAGTACATTACTTGTATTGAATCAGGTAGCTGTATGCGGATGGATAGGATGAAATATGGGGGTAAGTACTGCCCAATGGGTTTGATACAAAAATCCTAGATAAGAAATTGTCTAGGGTGCACATTTTGTTCAATTTGCATAATCTCCTATATCAACTCACTTTACATCACCCAATTAATCTTCAACTTTTTAGCATATTGTATTAAAAAGGCACCCGTTGTTCTCACCTTCTATCCTGTAGATACAGTTGTCTTCCAGCGAGAGCTCTTCTATCTGTCCACAGTTCTCCAGACCCTCTATCTTGGTCAGGTCATTGTCGTTGAAGGATGCCCACCGAAGGTTGACCAGCCTCTCCAGGTTGGACAACTTGCTGATGTGCTGGCTATCCAAATTCAAGGTAGTTACCTGAAAACCATCATTTAGTTTGTAAAACTGTTAGTAAACTTAGAACGAGATCTTGAAAATTGCAAAAGCATTTCATGTTCAATGTGCAATCATTGAAATGTGACCAGAATCTGATGGAATAATGAAGGGAAAAGGTCTTTTTTTTCCTTTCTTCTTTCTTTCTTTCTTTCTTTCTTTCTTTCTTTCTTTCTTTCTTTCTTTCTTTCTTTCTTTCTTTCTTTCTTTCTTTCTTTCTTTCTTTCTTTCTTTCTTTCTTTCTTTCTTTCTTTCTTTCTCTCTTTCTTTGTTTCTTTCCTTCTCTCTCTTTCTTTCTTTCTTTCTTTCTTTCTTTCTTTCTTTCTTTCTTTCTTTCTCTCTCTCTCTTTCTCTCTCTCTCTCTCTCTCTCTCTCCCTCTCTCTCTCTTTCTCTCTATTATTTTTTGGGGTGGGGGTATAGACACATGCAGTCATCTTCAGTAACACAGTGATAAGAACTTCTGTCAATGTTTTATTTGCCAGTAGTAAACTTTGTGCTTGCTGCAGAGGGTGTATCAAACAATATACACTTAAGAAGTAATCTGGCCATTTGGTCATTTTACATCATGAATGTGAAAGACCCACTACACTACTTATAGCTACTTGCACCTCCTATATAGCAAACAATGCCTGATTGGTGCCTGTTGGTCCCCCATGATCCCCTTTTTCTTATGTTAATTGAGAGCTGATTTGATGAGATAACCACCTGTCAGTGACCTTGCAGGGAGGTCTAATCCCCCCTGGCCAAACTAGTGCAGACGGTCTTTAAGACAAGGAACATGAATATTCTGAGCTCACCTTGTTGTACCACTCACTGTCGCTCTCACTCTGCCTGTCAGGTTTATTCCTGCTGACATTGGTGAGAAGCTGTGCGCAGGACACCAGACTGAGACTGCGTGGCCTGCATTCATCCGTCCTGGTGTGTGCCAGCAGGGAGACCTGTGATATCCTGGACCCTGCTGCCATACGCAGGGCAGCGGTGGCCTCAGCCTCGGTCACTGCCTGGCCATTGAGGGTGGTCAGGGATTTGAGCCTGCCGATGGTTCTAAGACGTAGACCTTCAGGCTAGGGTTAGTGTTTATTTGTGAAGATGGGAGAAAGTGACAGGTTGAAAATTTAGACATGGAGGAATCTTGCAGTGGTGTATAGTTATGAATAAGGCCTAAAATAAAAACTTGTTGTATTGCCCTTTGCCGACCGACCCCAAAATCTGAATTTTTTAAAATTTATTAATGAATAAAAAAAATAGGTATTTTGTTTGTTTAAATGGGATATAAATGCATAAAATCAAACTATTCCAAAATTCTCACTCGTGCAAACCATGGGATAATTATGCGGTGAAAAAGATATCAATGGAATGATGACGTTAAAACACATGTATTAAAGCATTAAAAAATGAGAAATATCAGCCAAAAGAGGGCGAGGAAAAAAAAAAAAAAATTCAAATCTGAAAAATATCGGCCAAAGAGGGCGACAAAAAAAAAAGTTTAAAAAAAAAAAGAATCTGACCAACCGACCCATGTTTTGACACCCAAAGGGCAATACAACAACTTTTTATTTAATACCACAACATAATTAATATCTATAATATGTGGATTCAATTATCACAGGCTTCTGCCTTTTTATATCAAAATTAGTACGTCACCTTTGGATAAGCATTAGGGCTTATCATATTACAGAGACTCTGTGACTATATTGTCAGGACATTATACTGCATTGTTATGGAATGACAGCATAATTATACATACATGTATATTATACTTTTGACAATACAAATTTGTTCATATACTGTAACATTCTAAAAGGCAGTATGATAAAATTAAAAAAACAGTGTACATAACTGATGTGGAGTATACCAACCTTCTGCCAATTGTTGTGCCTGAGATCTAGACACGTGAGATTTGGTGAATGCTTCCTCAGAATGGACAGGTCATCTCTTGTGTTTGTCATCTCATTCCAGCTCAAGTCTAGTGTCTTCAGTTTACCTAAAGCCTGAAATCAAACACACACATATTAAACAGATAAAAGATAGAAAACTTATTTTCTTTGAATCAGGTTCAAACATTTTGTATAAGGATTAAACAGGGATACCAGTTGGTTTCACCTTATGAGCCTTAAAAGAAATTCAGACATGCTGCAGTCCAATATATGTGCTGTACAGTATGAAGCCTGTATGGAGAGGTGTTAGGTCCTGAGATCAGGCTATTTGGCCTGAAAACTGGCATCCCAAATACAGTCAAGCCTAGTCTATCAAGGCCATCTAAGGGCAAACACAAAGTGGTCACTGAAGACAGGTGGCCTTTCTAGACAGCTTCTTCCACACACATTTCCTTCCGGAGGGAGGCAATATGTGTGACCACTAAAGCAGGTGGTCTTTATAGAGAGTTGGCCAGTAAGGCAGGTTTGATTATACAACGATCTTTCCATATTGCAACTGTAATATATCATGATTGTACTCTGAATTTATCAGCATCTTTATCATATATTTTCATCATAAGTATCTCACCTTCATCCCATCTAGTGTGTAGATCTTATTGAAGCTTGCATCCAGATATTCAAGATTTGCCTGCACGGTTTAAAAAGGAGAGCGAAAACAAAAGGACATGTCTGTAATATTCCAAGTAAATCAAAGAATTACCATGGGTATATAGTCACAAATATCATTTAAATAATAACAAATGCACTAACTTGTACAGGAAAGAAAAGAAATATGTCACTTTTCATTGTTATCTTACTGCTCTATAGAGTACCGAAGCTGTGACGTCATAAAAATCTATTTTTAGAATTTCTCTTTTTTTTTCTTCATTTTCCAAAAGAGCATCAAAAATAATGTCCAAATGTTGAAAACCAATTGAATATGTTAAGTATTGGTTGAGATATGACCATCTGAATAAATATACTCCCCATAGGAACTCAGTGTTATATGCTCTGGCTCCTAACCATTAGGAGCCAGAGCATATAACACTGAGTTAATTCCCATAGGACATATATTTATTCAGATGGTCATATCTCAGCCAATACTTAACATATTCAATTGGTTTTCGACATTTGGACATTATTTTTGATGCTCTTTCGGAAAATGAAGAAAAAATTGAGAAATTCTAAAATTAGATTTTTTATGACGTCACACTTCACCACTCTATAGCAGTAGGTTAGTGTATATATCGTATAATGTTTTTCTTTTATCCATATCTCTAATATTGATAAAGTAATTCACAACTTTGTTCAAATACACTGCACAAAATCTAATTCCAAAAAGTTTCATCTAAAACTGACCATATGAGCAACATCTTCCAATCTGCTGAGTTCATTGAAACTGACAATCAGACGTTGAAGGGCCGTCATGGAGTTGAGATGCTTGAGCTTGGTCAGTCCGTTGCCATGGAGATTAAGGACTGTGATGGAGGACAGGGAGGATGCTTTGGTGGCTTTCAGGAGCAGCTCTTCAGTCAGCATGGAAAGCCTATTAAGAGAATCCATCACAATTGAAACAGATTAAACCCAAAATATCTTTTATCTTGGTCAGTCCGTTACCATGGAGATTGAGTACTGTGATGGAGGACAGGGAGGATGCTTTGGTGGCTTTCAGGAGCAGCTCTTCAATCCATCACAATTTAAACAAATTAAACACAATTTTGTTTAAATATCTACTTTGATTGGGTTCATTTACTTGTCGAATAAGTACACGTAATATTTGCCGTGCAAGGCCTTTTCTTACATGTACTTCAGTCCGCTCTCTTTGTATCATGACTACACGATTTATTACATCAAGGTATTAACTTTGACATCGCAAGTAGATAACATGTAAAAAAAAAAAAAAAACGACATAAAAGTTATGTGCTTTGTTTCTCCTGTAATTACATGCAGTCGTTTGGTTTTATTATTATTGATTATTTTTCATCAAAGCAAATCAGTGATGTGAACTATGGTCTGGGTTTAACCACCTTTGCAAATTTTGAGCCTATATATAAGGATATTGGAGTGGTCAAGTATCTCATATATTCAACTGGCCTATGTAACAAGATTTTTTTTGATTAATTGTTTCACCTTGGTCTTGGTTGGGAGACTGGTTCCATCAGTAAGATATCATCATCAGCGTGCGGGTCTACATTGAAAGCAGCAGGTTTCTTTGCTTGCTTTAAATCCATCACATTCATGAAAGGACTGGGTGACGGAAGCTACAGCAAGAGAAAAACAACATGTTATAAACATCATACTTGATTTACATAAAAATTTATATTTGTGAATTAGATTTTATTATTTTGGAGTGTATGCTTGGTTGTCCAAGGTGTCACCTCGTAAAATCATCATGTTACTCTTTTTAGATTTAAACACTTTCTAAACATTTTTTCTTGTAATCCATTGTAAACATATTTTTGTTTTGTTTCGTTATGTAAGCGGTGTTTGCTAATCATTCAATTCTATAATAATCTACTATTTCTGCTGTTCCTGAGGTGGATATCTTGCCTGTCACATAGCAAAACAATTAAACTCATTAGACAGTGTTCACACATACTCACCCTTGTAACATACTCAAAGTCAATGACATACTCAGGAAGGACAAGCTCATGGTTGAAGACAAACCATTCACACTGCCTGGAGGAGCATTCACACGCAGATTCTTTCTGAGTACCGCCAGTGAAACACTTTGGTCTGAACACTGAATCACAGTTGGGGTAGAACTTCTGGTGGACCCTGAAATATATTAAATTACATACATGTGTTCACATAATTCCTCATCATGATCATTATCGTCAACATCATCATCATCAGCATCACCATCATCATCATCATCATCATCACCATGACCATCATCATCATTATCATCACCATCATCATCATCATCATCGTCACCATCATCATCATCACCATCACCATCATTAGCATCACCATCATCATGACCATCATTATCTCCATCATCATCATCATCACCATAATCAGCCATCACCTTCATAATCAGGATGATACATACCCCGTAGAGACATCCAGGGCAGGCAAGCTTTTCCCCAGGTACACCTTGCATACCACCAGCTGACCATGTCTGAAAGGGCAAGGGTCATGGGACGTGGGGTCAGTCCTAGATTTGGTGGTTAGGTATTGGATGCGAGGCTTCTCTGACAAGCTGAGGCTGTTTGACAACGGCACTGCTCCATCTCGCCCCAGTTGCTGTTAAAAAATAAGGAAGAAAGCAAAATGGAAGACATAAATGTACCGTAATTAACGTTGTATAAACCGCCCTCGTGTATTTTTTTTTTTTTTTTCCCCCGACTTTGTTTTGGCCGACTTAAAGATGAAGTTGAGTTCTGGTCATGCGATTGCATTGTGAAAGAAACGGTGTGGAACCGACCAGAAATGGTTGATCATCTAGCATATAAGAATTTGTGTGTATTGCAAGGTTCTGGAATCATCAAAATGATAAGAAATTTGGCCAAGTCTTGGTAAAGTTACAAACACTTGCACAGAAAGATGTATATGGGACTACACGAACACGTGGCGTAAAAAGCCGGCCCCCCGATTTTTACGATGTTACATGCATATTTAGAATATGAAGGCATTTGAAGAGCCATGCTTTTCAGGGAACATGTCTTAACTGATGTTCTTCCACACTTGCATAATAAGAATGAGTAATGCTCACAAATTATTTTTCACCTCTTCCCAGAACTCAACCTTCTCTTTAAAAAACAGTAGAGGACCTAGGATAGAACCTTGTGGTACGCCGTGTAATAGAAGAAAAATTGGAGGAATTATTATTATAAACTACATATTGAAATCTATCAGAAAGATTACTTTCAAACCAAGACGACAGACAAATTTGAGTGTTGTTCTAGTTTCCGAGTGGTGAGTCAACACACCGATTACTGAGCTGGGAGACATTGCCAGGCATAGCGCCAGGTGGAGGGGCATAAATCGAAACTTAAAAAAAAAAATTGGTGTTCCGTGTATAAACCGCACCCCCGACTTTGATTTTTTTTTCGCCGGCAAAAATGTGCGGTTAATACACCGTTAATTACGGTAAAACTGGAAAATTACAAAGTCAGACCAGTTTAATTCAGATTTGAAATTAAATTAGATTAGATATTAGACCTTTGTCTCTTCATTCCACCAGTCATCATTTAATTATCTGTGCACCTTAGTAATTCCCACTAATGTTTACACTGTTCACTTTGCACTAACTTTTTGTACAGTGTCACTCTCCCTGTCTAACATGGCCTGTCAAAGACAATGGCACTCCCAGAATCAGTCCTATGTCAGCAAACGATGCCTGCAATAGGCATCATACAATTTTGGTCCTATGGATTTGGTCCAATGCCAGGATACTCACCCTGTAGGTTTCTTGATCCATAGGACCATCCTCGAGCACCTTCATGGGTTGGTTCTCTCCTCCAGGTAGTTCAGGGTCCCAGACAAAGAACAGGTACTCCTGCAGCTTCTTCACACTTTGAGGCCTAATTAGTACAGCAAACATACAAGTCAATTCACAGAGTTGATACTGAGAAACTGTAATGCTCTATGCAAATCATGTTACCCTAGCTGTTACCATATAGTCAACTTCATCACCTAAAACGGTTTGTTCAATGACAAATTTGCTATGAGCAGATTGTATACCGGTACCTAATTCAATTCAATTCAATTCAATTCAAATGAACATTTATTTTCTTCCATTCAATTTGACAACATGAAAATATCAAAAGCCAGAGCAGTCAATCATTTGCTCTATTCTAAGTGCATTTCCATATTCTGACATTTTCATTGTTCATCCTCATACATACATTGTTACAGGTAATGTAATTACACAATCTAACAACCAAGTTTTAATATAAAGAGAGGAAAAAATATCAGGGTCAACCAACCCTGTCAAAAGAATATGTGGTGTAACTGCAAATCTAGCTCAAATCTATCATCACCATATGGAAACCTTCAAAGATTCTTTGTCAGAAAATAGACGCCATAATCAATAAGGGTAGTTTGAACTGCCTACAGCAACCACCTCAAGAGTCAAGGAGAGGCCAAGCACTTCCAGGGGAGCATTTCACAAAGCCTTTTTCCAATGAAAAATTACAAAAATCAGTGACAAATCTGCTGATAACCAATCAGAAGCAAGGATTTCAGTAGCTTATAACAAAAAATGTCATTTGTCACTGATGACAAGTTTTTTGAAACGGGGCCCAGATAGTGAAAAATATTCTTACCTTGCTAGAGTAGGGGTGTCATCTTCCTCAGAGAATGTAGCTAAACAGGTATCGAACCTGTATCTCAGCATACGGTTGTGTATCCTGGTGATCCTGTGGATCTTCAACCCCGTGATCCCGTGGGCTTGGTAGTCGGACGAACAGAAGCGTGACAGGATCAGGTCGTGGCACGATGTGAACCTGTAGAAAACATTTAGATGAGGAATACACTTTATAGGTTCATTTCATTAGAAGCAAGCCATATGTAGTTGAAGATGATGATAAAGAACTTTAGACATTACCCCGGCTTTAGCTCTAGCAACTGTTACCTGCACAAAGTGCATTTCAAGTAATAATCCTACCCATTACCCGTTTACTTCATCTGAGAAGATGGTGATATAGGTAGATTACTGTCTTGCTAAAGGCAGGGGTGATAGTGAGCACTAAAAAAAAATAGGTTTTTTGTTTCCCCCCCCCTTGAGTAAAAAAAAAGAAGAGGATTCGCGGGGAAAAAATGGCATCTAACAACATTCCCCCCTTTCGAGTAAGAAAATTGGGAAAAACATAGGGCGAAATAGGGAAGAATAGAAAAAATAAGGGGGGAATCAGGAAAATCAGGATAAAATAGGGAAGTTAAAAAGATCTGGTAAAAAAGAAAAAAAAAAAAAAAAAATCAGGATTTTTTTTTTTTTTAAATCGGGAAGAAAACAAAAATCGGGAAACCGATTTAAATCAGGTTTTTATCAGGCCTGTAAAGGACAATAGTCCTGTGACATGGATTTGAAGTTCGAACCCCACATCTTGTGGTCCACAGTTAGGTGACTAATCCACCAAAACCCAACACCTCTACAACCTATGCAGGAATTGCATGACCAATAATAGCTCAAAAATCGCTGCTATATAACAACATTACACTTCATAATATGCACCCTCTGGCAGCAAGCAGACAAAATTTTGAAGCACTCCTTAATATCATTGATTTTGAAAGTTATCTAACTACTTCTTTACGTGAATATGTTTTTATATATACATTCGATATAAAATATATATAATTAAAATCTATTCATTCACAATTTAATCCATGACATGTACAACAATACCGTATTTGCCGGCGTAAAGGCTGCACCGCCGTATAGGCCGCACCCCCAACTTTGACATTTCGTAGAGGAAAAAAAAAAAACTACAACAAAAAAAAAAAAAAAAAAAAAAAAAGAGAAAAAAAAAAACGGACCAAACAAAATGATCGTAATTTTCTTGTAGAACACTCTTTTTTTTTTTACAAACTATACCAAATTCATCAATATTCTTATAAATCAACAAGAAGTTAACCTCAAAAATGATCATAATTTAGCAGATCTTCATCGACTTTTAAGCTAGTACTGTATCGTACGCAGATTTGGTATCCTACAATACCCCTTCCTCGATGTGGGGTGTAATCCGAAATAGCATTTTTCGACCTGCCCAGTTGCGTTGCGCGGCAGCTAGCTCCGTAAGTAACAGCCTGTCCCTTTGTTTACTTTTTGGCGATGCAATGGTATGGACTTAGATCTAGATCTATCGGCAGATTTTATTAGAAAAATAAGTTTTTTCGTCTTCATGTCAACTATGCAACATAAACTTGTCGGTAAGTTGTGTGGAGTTATTCTACAATTGTCCTGTACCCTTGTCTAGTCATGCTACCGTTCCTATAGTCCCATACGTGCAAATGGACGTGATGTTTTGACCGCTGAATTTTGTTGTTGTTGCGTATACGCCGCACCCCGACTTTTTGATTTTTTTCTCACCCGAAAATACTGCGGCCTTTACGCCGGAAAATACGGTACACAATCTTGTGTGAGCCTTACCAGATGTCCGATGCAGAACCATCTTCAAACCTGACATTGCCTCCCGTCTCCAGCTCAGTGACCAGTCTCTGAGTAGCTCCAGCGGTGGCATGCTTGACCTTCAGGATAGCTTCAGTATGATACTTCTCCACACTGTAAACGTTAATGTTAAAATTGAAAACGGGAGATGTTAAAAATATATACTACACATTATACATATTGGCATCTCAAAGGGTTTATCAGTACGAGTTCCTGCCTAATTCCACTGTTTGCTCTCACATTATGATCTTTAGATATTATTTTTTCCTTCAATAATGAATTATCAAAAAATGTAAATTCTGTAGATTTGTGACTATGATTTGTATGTCCCTTTAGAGACCAATACCAGTAAACGGTGAGAGCAAACAGTGGCATGAACAACCCGCCATAGTTAAGTCCAACTTAAAGTCGATCTTAGTCTTTGTGAAACACTCCCCTGGTCACAACTAAGCAATTCAAACCAATGACAGTGTACCTGTGTATGACTGTCTGGCAAATTGAAAGTTATTCCATGATACAGGAACATCTTGTCTTACAGTGTGTTGCAAGGATATAACCTGTTATTCTCTAATTGTGATAAGGGCAGAATGGCTCAATAGTCTTTGAACCGGGGTAGACAAGTACAACAAGGCCATATCAGCAAGTTGTTGTCCTTTCAGTGAAGCATTCAACCTCCATTACCTAGTCCCTCTGATAGGATGTACAAATGTTAAAATTACAATCATACTCTCCCTTCATATAAGCACTCTGATAAAATGAACATCAATCAAGCATTGAAAAAATATACAACATTTTTCTTAAAATTGGTCTAAAGAGCTACAAAGCATAATCCACCCAATCGCACCAGGATATGCATTTTGATTTGATTTGATTTGATTAATTGGTTTCTGCATCTCTTTTTTCTTTTTCATCATACATTTTCATGAACATAATATGATTTGATACAATATTTCATATATATATTATATATACACAAAATATATGAAATTAAACAAATATATTGAATGCATAATTAACATAAGATTGATACAATATTTCCTATGTATATAATTTCATACAGAAAATATATACAAAATTATTCAAATATATTGAATGCATAATTAACATACATTTTACTTTCTTTCAATATTTCACTTACTCTTCGAAGATCAGACAGCATTTGTCGTATCTCTTCTGCATGAGGGCCAGCTTGGCCCTTCTCTTTGTCTCTAGACTGCTGCTGTCCTCCTCTATGTCACTCTCTGTTCCACTCCCTACATCGTCTTCTACCGGACGACTCACTATCCGTCCACCACTGGCCTTGCTTTCTAGCTCCCTCTCAAACTGGAGGTGAAATCAATCCAAGAAATTGTATGGCCAATCAAAATAAATGAATAAATGAATAAATGATTAAACTATAAAGCAAGAAAATTCACATCCATAAAGCTTTAGTGCAAATTCTGAAGGTTGTCCAGATTCACAATAGTTTATACCACACATGATTCACATTATACAAAATCTTGGTGGAAAATGAAATACATCATAACCAGGGATGCCAACCTTTCAGAGCACAAATCAGTAATCATAAGGCTAAAAATCAGTAATTTGGAGACAAAATCAGTAATTTTCTGCGCGACGCAAATTTTTCTGCACGCTGGCAAGCGCAGCTCCCGCAGGCAAGCGCGATAGCACAAGTTAAATAAAAGTAACATACCTGTTCATTAGTTGGTGTTACATATGCATGTAACTCCAGGGATGCCAACCTTCTTCGACCAAAAAAAGTATTCTTAAGAGCAAAAAACAGTATTTTGGGACAAAAAACAGTATTTTTAAAAAAATCTCTCACCTTAACATATCGCCCAATCGAGCAGCTTAAAAAAAACGGCAGTACCATGTATACATACCCGGATCGGAGCGCGACGTGCATACATTACATGTGGGTTGTTTGCAATGTGCGCAGTTTTGGGCCCGTATCACCATTCTGCGTGCATCGTTTGAAGACGTAGGTGCATAATACACTTACGACACAAGGCCCATGATCAGAAATTAAGAAAAACGTCACTAAAAAATAAAAAAAAAAAAAAAAAAAAAAAAAAAACGTAACAAAACATACAAAAAACGTACTGCCGTATTCATAGTGAAAAAACGGGACAAATACGAGAAAAACGTAACAGTTGGCATCTCTGCATAACTCAAGTACCCAGTTTATATAAAGGAGTCTGCTTTTGAAATGTCACAAAACTTAAGAGACTCCCTCTTCTTTTGTATACAATTGTAGCAGTTGCCATTCAAGGCTTATAAAATGAGCCTCAATGAACCTTGAAATGAAGTTGTATATACGTAATCCATAGAAGTTTAGTTTCACCCTTTAGTGAAGTTTTGTTTTAATCTTTCGATCCAGAAAGTGCACATGAGCAGAAAGTGCAAATTTCACTGAAAAATTTGAGTCAATATCTGTTGCAGTACATTATTTTTTCCCCCAATTTTGGGGACCCTCTGACAGTACATTATGTCATTCATGAATAAGAGCGCTTCACTTAAGTATATATAATATTTTAATGTACTTATGGATATTCTAGTGACAGATTTTGCATGTTACTTACAGTACTATTTGCAAATGTATGTGTTCTTATTTTTATGGAAATGAATAAACTAAATTGAATTGAAATTGAATAATTAATAAACTTTTCTCCTTAAGCGTACCTCTTTGATAGCAAAGCTGAGAGCTTTGAGTCTATCCTTTGTTCCCCTGGTCAGAGAGCGTTTCTCCTTACACAGCTGACGCAAGATGTCCGACATCTTTCTCTTCATGGTCTTCACTCTCATGTTGTAGTACATCTTCTTCTTCATCACGGTGGCCTGTAACAAGGAGGAATATAGAAAAAAAATCAACTTTTGTGTACACCACTAAGTTAATAAGAGTAGTGATAATGATATGTCTTGTTTACCCAGAATAGCATCATCAGTATTAATACTGTTCTCCCTGAGGGCCCTGAAATTATATCGTTATCCCTGGGTTAATTAGCCGAGCTACCATGATAAGGCGCTCAAACATTCAAGGAATTTCTTCCTACCGGATAACCATTTGCTACACCTGGGTGGAGAGTGGCAAACGTAGATTAAATTCTTGCCAAAGGAACATGAGTGACACAGTGGTACTTGAACCGTGAACCATGTGATTTACAGTCCAGCGACATATCCACTAGACCACGTAACCTCTAAATTACCAAATGAAGTGGTTATTCATATCAACTTCAGATGTTTAAAGTGAACAGAATTTTAGTGGTCTTTCAAAATATTTAAAAGTGTAATAAACTATTGCTATTCAGTTTATTCTTTCCTCTTCAAATTGAAAAAACAACAAAAGCAACAACAATGACAACAACAGGAAAACTTTCACACTCTAAGCAAAAAGAACTTGGAAAAAGAAATGAGATCCACCTTGTCCAAATAGCATCCTATACAACTACAGGTGTTTGTAATGGTTAGATAGCTTGGTTTGGCATAGCATCTAGGGCATTGTGTGCCATGCAATCTATTGTTATGTCATGGTTGAGTGGCTCTTGCTAGGTTAGGGAAGTGTCAGGCAAGCTGGGGCAAGGTAAGCTACATGCTAGGAGAGCTAGCCTTAAGGGCTCCCTTGAAATGTTTTTTATGATATTATTCAAGGGAGCCTTAACTGGCTCCCATACCCCTGCACGGAGAGGCATGTAAACAAAACCCAAAAGTGGTCCAAAATCACACTTTCGCGCACTCGACCAATATTGGACAGTGGCTTTGATAAATTTTGTCGTAATTTTGGTCTTAATTACCGCCTTAATTTCAAAATCGGATCTAAAAATAACAAAATAAGAGCAATTTTCTTACCAGACCGATACAGCTCAGCTCCCTTTTCACGTGTACCGTGTGAATTCACGATGTCTACACAATGGTGATGACCTCTGACTGGCACTTCGTAAATGTGCTGCTTCCGTATAATGCGCTGAATTACACTCATACAGCGCATTATACGGAAGCAGCACAATTTACCCACAATTACGGAAGTGCCAGTCAGAGGTCATCACCATTGTGTAGACATCGTGAATTCACACGGTACACGTGAAAAGGGAGCTGAGCTGTATCGGTCTGGTAAGAAAATTGCTCTTATTTTGTTATTTTTAGATCCGATTTTGAAATTAAGGCGGTAATTAAGACCAAAATTACGACAAAATTTATCAAAGCCACTGTCCAATATTGGTCGAGTGCGCGAAAGTGTGATTTTGGACCACTTTTGGGTTTTGTTTACATGCCTCTCCGTGCAGGGGTATGGGAGCCAGTTAAGGCTCCCTTGAATAATATCATAAAAAACATTTCAAGGGAGCCCTTAAGGCTAAGGAGAGCCATGTTTTATTTGCTTACATTTATTTGGGCTGTATGGTGCTGCAGGGTTTTGCTATCAGTGTGATAAACAGAGGATAATATCAAAAATGCGAGGGTAGGCAACCAGCCATTTCATTGTGGTAGGATCTTTCCAAAAAGGAGGTATGGTACCGGTGTTATTTTGCTTATATCTGAGCTACTTCTTTGTCAATTGTATCTCAAATGAATGCCTTGTTTTGAGAAATTAAACAACCTTTTTTGTCATAAATAACATGGATATACGTTGATAGATGAGCTTTCAGCTATCTATCAATATACAAAAGTTGAAGATTGTTTCTATTTAGTATAGACATACAAACTAAATAGAAACAATCTCTTGGAGAGATTGCTTTTGTGCTTGTGTTTTATCTGTAAGGCGCTTTGATAGGGCCCTCCTGAAAAAGCGCCATATAAGAAATAGTTATTATTATTATTATTATTATGGATCATTTCACATGGATGCTTATCGCTCGAAGCCATGAATGATTGTGAATTATTGATCATTTTTTAATCTGATGGCTAGCTATTTATCACAAAGTATTGATAGCATTGTGTATTTCTTGAATAGATGCAATGTAATCAAGGTTATAGTCATTAGGGATATGACGTCAACCTTTTTTGGAAATAATTGTATTTTAGATGGGGGATTACTGGGAATACTACATTGTGGTTATTTAATCTATGCTATATTACCGATTACCGTCATCCTGATTATTGAACCAATACTGTTGTATTCTCATTTAATTTGAAAGATTAATATTCCCAGACAGGGATATTATCTTGTTAAATGGATTTATTAACTTTAAATAACTTGGTTTCTATTATTGATTGTTGTTGTTATGCGGGAGTTGGTCAAACAACCTAAACTTTACACATGTACAACACATTTTTGTTTTTTTTGTTGTCTTCTACTACTTATATCATTAAAACAAAAAAAGAAGTAGCCATCAATCAATAAATATGACAAATTAAACTGCCTTAAATGACATGAAATGCCCAGTGTAAGAGACTGGTAATCATTTATACGTATCAAATCAAGACAAAGAGCATGACCATATACCTCTGCCATTTCTCTGAGGCTCTTGTTGCAGACATCGTAGGTGTCCAGTCTCTCCAGCCATGGTAGGTGATAGAGCACATGGGTGGAGTAGTTACACAGGTAACACACAGGGTTAGGTGCGTACAGGGGGTCCTTCAGACCAAGAATCTTTAACCTCGGTAACCTCACTAGATGGGTGATGTCCTATAACACAATATACATTCAAATTTTGTTTAAAGGTGAAATTGTTTATCCATTTCCCAGGGCCTGTCAGTAACTTCAAATATGGTTGCAATGTTAGCTACATAATTTCAATTCTTTTAGGGGAAAGGAGGGGGGGGGGATGTCCAAAGAGGTGGAGGTTGACTAGTCTACTTTAAACAATTTGTAATACAAGTCAATTTCATGTTTATTAGGAGTGCATTTAACCCAACAATATTTCATTCTAGGCATGAAACCTAACATACAAATCAAAGCATTTTGGGTGATTGGTACACTTTGTACCAGTGTGTTGGCTCAGTCAGTAGAGCGTCCGCCTCACAACAGGGAGGTCGTGGGTTCGAACCCCGGCCGCGTCATACCAAAAGACGTTAAAAGACGGGAGTTGCTGCTACCTTGTTTGGCGTTCAACAATAAGGGATAGAGCAATGTTGATTAGGCGCTGCTCAGTGGCTGCCAGGCTCACGATCAATTGAGCAAAAAGAATTTCCATTTTCAGTTTAACTTAATAAAATTTGGAGTGGACTTTAAAAAGATTATTATTATTATTATTATTATTAATGCCATCATCTAGAAGGAAAAAAATGATGTTATACTATGTTCATGTATATATAATGCATTTGAATTTAAAGTAAATTCACAATAACTCGTATTTGTCTTACCTTGAAGGAGCAAATGTTATTTCCTGAAAGGTTGAGATTCTCAAGCTTGCCATGATTATCGATAGAATGACCTATTAGGAGAACAGATGAAAGAGGGAAAACATGAATTTTTATAGCAAACAAGCAATGGGTTAGAAATTTATGATTATTATACAAAGGCTACTGCTTGAAGGAGAATAGAAAACTAAAAATATTCTGAGATTTACAGTTATATTGAATCTTAACATGATCTGTAAATAAGTTGCATGTCACAATACATAAAATCAGTAGTGGGTACTTTGGGAAATAATCATTTGCATGTTTGGAAACTCTGATTTTTTTTTTTTAAATGAGGTGTCTCAACATTAACAGCCATTTGCATCACTGTTGGCATACTTTGAGAAAGATGAACTAATACCTTCTTCGTCACATGTACAAGTCACTGAGGTCATGCAGACAACTGTCTTGCCTGGGACTACCAAGATGTGCAAATCAATAGAAAATTCAGCCAACTTACCAATCTTTTCAATCTTGTTATCAGCCAGATTCAGTTCTGAGAGGGCAGACAGACCATTCAATCCCTGAAATTAATATATTGGCCACATTAAAAATTTCCTATGTTTCAAACATACATATCACAGTACTATGTAGGCCTATATGCTACAAATTTGTCATGTTTTGAAAGCTGGATGTGAAGGAATTGGTCACTTTAAACATTTATTGCAACAAATGCATTGCGCACTGTGACAAACGATCGCTAAAAGCTCAAATCAGTCAGTAAATTTTTCATCAAGACAGATCATAAGACGTGTACTTCGGACAATCATAATATACTTCACTGATTATTATTATCATGATTATTGAATTTTACATAAAAGTAATCAAAACCACAATAACATACAATCTATGATTAGCTTTAATTTGTCTATTACCTCAATATTTGCTATGTTGTTATGATTGAGCCAGAGGACTTGTAGGTGTTTGAGATGAGAGAGGTTCTCGATGCGCTGCAGTTGATTGGAGTACAGATACAACTTTTTCAGCCTCAGACATCCTTTCAAGTCACCAATTTTCTGTTTGATGATAACACATATAAAGAAAACATATATCAACAAGTTTCATTGTCAGCTAAACTTTTACAAATAATATGATCTTATCATTCCACATCTCAAAAAAAAATCATGACATGTCTCGACTCGTTCAGCAATTCTACTCGTATCCATTTTCATATTTATTACTGCTTTAGATATTATTGTAACTCTCTCTTATAAAATTTGGATTAGCTTCCCAGTGTCTAACATTTAACACACCAGGGCAATTAAATTTGGATATCAACAGCACAGAAGTTTGGATCACATCTGACATATTCACAACGTCCTTTTTCTTTTCCAGAGTTGTTAATTATTGTATAGATTATTTATACTTGTATCTTTAGTGCAATCGTAGATCTTGTCAATATGAGACTTATAAGGTACAGGTGCGTTGGATGATTTTCGCCAGGCAATTTGAGAGGGCGTAGTATCTGGTCCTCTCTTCGTATTTTTGCTCTGCTGGATCGGCGATAGCATGTGGCGTTGTGTTTATGAAATTAATAATGTCAGTAAAAAAATTCGCTCGACGTACTTGTTTCAATTCTATTTTTTTTGTTGAACATATGAAGTAATTTTACTTACAGTGAGCTTGCACTCTGACACCCAGAGTTCTTCCAGCTTAGAGGAGTACTGCAGGCCATCCACCTGGGTGATATCCTGCCCCATGATGATGAGGGTGGTCACGTTGGGAAAGAACTTGAGGCCCAGCATCCGAGGGTAGCCAGAGAAGAAGATCTCCAGGAGGTCCACATGGTCTCCGCCACCATTCCCGAGCTTACTGTACTTGATTCCATTCGCAACACACTGCAGCAGTGGGGAGAAAGACGCAGAGGGGTAAAACATGATTTTCACATTCAGAACTTTGATTGATCATGCACAGACCTGGGGGCGTTCCACAAAGCCTTTTACTAATGACAAATTACAAAAATCAGTGATAAATCTGCTGATAACCAATCAGAAGCAAGGATTTCAGTAGCTTATAAGAAAATCGTCATTGTCACTGATTTTGTGAAACGCCCCCCTATTCTGCTACACGATAACATGCTGATAAATCCAGAGATCTTTTGACACGAGGAAAGCACCTTTAAAAGTAATAACAGACTACCTGATAAGATTACTGACTACCTAACAGATCTACTTGATTAAGAAAGTCTAGAATATTAACCAAATGGCAATTGTAGATGATATCATTTGAAACGATAGTGCTAATTCATCAATCATCAAGTAGGATAGAAAATTGATATTGAAATTGAAACCAAAAAAAATAAATTGATAAGTGATAACAACACATGTATAAAAAGCTATAGCAGCATGAATATAGAAATATCCATTAAGCTGATATTAATTAGAAATTTGGGATTGAAAAAGAGTCTGAACAAGTTTGGTCAGTGCTTAATGTACTTAACATTCAAATTATTTATACCGGTACCCAACATATTTTTCAAACTTTGACTTACATCTTAACAAAATACATTTTAAAAAGCTACTTTTCAGGATATATTTTAAAACACTCTTAGATACTCATGACCTAAACAAGTATGATACACATAACAAACAACACTTTTATTCAACTTTCAATATACTTAATTAAGAAGAAGAACTATTTCATGAATGGAGATTTACACCTACCAATTCTTTGAGAATATCATCATCCTGTTTGTTACTAAGAAGCTGCTCCGTCTTGGTCACAGCCACTACGCCCAGGGCTGGACTTTGGTTCTCCGAATCGGACATGACTCAGTCTTGCTTCTTGTAGTCCATAATTTATTGTATTATCTACATGTACATGCACCTTTGAGATACAGATTGGATCTCTGTAAAGTAACATTTGTGAATAGAGAAAATGTCATTGATTTTTTTTTTTTAATTCTACCATAATAAGCCAGTTCGTAAATAGCTTCGGAACGCATGACCCCCAAATATCCAGATCTTTTACACTATGGATACGTCCCACTTGTGCATTTTAGAATAAGCACTGTCGAAGTGATGGAGGTGCTTCATGAATTCCTTTTGTTTGCCCTCTTGAGAAGAATACTTCCACCTGTGTATCAGATAAATGTACTGTCAGTACATAAATGAATACTAATGACATAACTTTCATGAGCACGATATGAGTATTCGTCTCAATGGTTTTATAATTAGGGAACGAATGACCTTGTCTGCACATACGCAAATCCTAAGTACAAACTCGCTTATTAATGTTGTATAATTAAACCGCACACCTCTTTTTTGATCGAAGAAAACAAGGACTTTATTAAAATAGTTGATGTTACCAACTTTTAAAACAAAAGAAATGAATGAAGAAAATGAATGCAAATATCACTGGCGCTTGAGAAAATAAAAGAGAGACAGATCGCGGGAGAGACAGAAGCGAAAACAATTAAATAACGCTGATGTTACCGGCTTTTATGACAAAAAGTAAGCAAACAGAAAGAAAGAAATGAATGATGAAAATGAATGCAAATATCACTGGCGCTTGAGAAAATAAAAGAGAGACAGATTGCGGGAGAGACAGAAGCTAAAACAATTAAATAACGCTGATGTTACCGGCTTTTATGACAAAAAGTAAGCAAACAGAAAGAAAGAAATGAATGATGAAAAATGAATGCCAATATCACTGGCGCTTGAGAAAAAAAAAGAGAGACAGCTCGGGGGAGATAGAGAAGCAACAACATTTACATATCGCTGATGTCACTGGTTTTAATGACAAAAAGTAAGCCGACGAAAAGGAAGAAATGAATGAAGAAAATGAATGCCAGTATGATCACTGGTGTTTGAGAAAAATATGAGACAAATCGAGAGAGAGACACGTACACACACACACAGGCATAGACCTAGCAAGGTAAGATCACAGCTATCCGTTTTCATTGTGTAAATAACTATTAAGTCTAACTCAAAACAAAACAAAAAACATGCTCTAGACTCTAGCCATTACGAAAAATAGAGTCAGAATTCAGATTGTTAAACTTTGTGATTGTGTATTCGAGTCAAAGTCAAATAACAGGATGAAGAAATGAAGTAATAATTATAATTATATCAACATATCAGTTTGGACATTCCAATTGGCATCGACTAATAATATTGACATTCACAAACTTCTCTTTACAATCAATATCTAGACAATGCACAATCCACCATTGATCGTATCCTAGCGCAATGTGGGTCGACTCGACGCCAGCCCCACCGGCCTAAAAAAACGCACGGTACCGATGGATTGGGCTGCAGCTATCTGCATCTTACTTGACCTATTTGGACGAAGCAATTTATTCACTGTTTGAGAATAAATAATGTACTGTTTGAGAAACAAGATAAATTTGATAAGCAAGATGAAAGACTAACATACGTCATAATAATCAATCTATCAAATGCTTAGAAGTAAGATTAAAGTGGGGTTCTCACCTGGCGCTGGCCTAGTTCTACCAGCGGACATACCAGTTGATCCATAATACTAAGTAGCGTTGCTGATTGGCTTATAGAGTCACGTGGTCACTAGTTACCTAGCAGAGTGAAGCTTTCCACCCTGCAACCCGGAAATACCTCCCTCCATCCTCTATCCTCCACCCTCCACCCTCAGACAAGGTATGGATGATCTAGGATTTCCTGCCCGGTGAGGGGGGGGGGTGTAGCTCGACCAGAGAGTAGTATTTTCTCCAAAATCTACTGTTAAAATTCTTGGTGTCATTGTGCAATCCAATCTGTAATGGGATCTACATGTCAATAGAAAGTTGTATATGTTTAGGCTTCTGAAACGATATAGCTTTAGCTGATCTGAAACTGTTATATACGGGCTATATTCGCTATATTCGTCCTGTCATGGAATACTGTACCCCATTTTTTAATGGTGGGCTTACACCTGATCAAAACAAATAAGAAGCTAATTGGGGCAAGTTAAAAAAAAAAAAAAAGAGTAGAATCATATGTTGGGTCCACGATTCAAAAATTATACCAATGCTTGCCAAATATGTGATCTTTCAACGCTTGAATCCAGAAGGGGAAAGCTTTGTCTGGATTTTGCTACATCCTTAGCTAACTTACACCCAACATGTAGTACCTGGCTTCGGAAAAACGTCTTCTTACGCCATGCATCATCAACAAAACGGTGCAAAACCAATCGTTTCCGAAATAGCCCCCAACCTTACTTTGTCGATCTTCTCAATAAATCCAAGCCCAAATAATCAAAATAGATGAATTAATATATTTTTTATTAAATTTGTATTATACTCTTTTCACAAATGTTGAAGTTTCCTGATTTTTACTCTCCATAAGATAATAGCAAACCAAAATAACAAAATTCTGTTCCCTTTCCCTTCAATAGCCACTAATTATATCTGAAGGAAAAAGAACGATATAGAGTGCCATAATTGTATCTTTTTATATCATTTTTCTAAGCAATAATACAAATACTTTCATGAAAAGAATATATGTTCATTTCTATTTTTCATATTCGTATATTAATTTTATGTCATTTATATTTGTTGATGTTTATGTACTTTTACAACTTCCTCTTTTACTTCTTCTCTTTATGTTTCTCCTCTCCGTTTTCTGACTTCATGTTATCTTCTGTTTTCTTATTTTTGCTGCCCAAGCAATAATATTTTATCATATTAACTATATATATATTTCAATATTGAAAAATCAATTGTATCTGTATGTTTATGTTTGAAATATGCAATGAGTGTTTTAATACACATGACCAATTCAGCCATTGGGCTGCGACACATGTTAATAAACCTTGAATTGTACTGATTATGTACAAGAATTACAGAGATAATGTTACACATATTATGCAGTAACTTAATTCAAGTAAAGAAAAGTGATGATGCATTAGTATGCTCTTTTTCTAGATCATGCTTTACGTCGCCTGTACTGAGATGCTGAGGAGGGCTGAGGAGGAGAAGGATGGCGACGGATGATGATGAAGATGATGATGATGATGCCTTTCCTTTTGTAGATGACATGATTATTTTCAATCAACTCTTTTCTGTCAAAATGTGGCTATATTCATAACACTGCTGTTCTTCTCCCCCCCCCCCCCCCTCTCTCTCTCTCTCTCTCTCTCTCTCTTTCTCTCTCTCTCCCTCTCTGCCTCTTTCATTGTATCAGGCGGTCATGTGAATTACAATATAAACTTTGCAAATTAGAATCAGAATGGCGAAGGTTTGAAAGAAATCGGACCAATAATATTATACGAAAGTAGTGTTTAAAATATGAGATCACCAAATCTATATGCGAATCTCAGTGGATTACAATGGATACTAATAGCCTGCTGCCTATACCATTGGTCTACTAATAGGCCTAACCCCATCTAATCTAGTCGTCAAAAGCAGTAGTGTATAAACGGAAGTCAAACTTCTCTTGTTTCTGAAATTTCCGCATTATTTTATTTACATTATTTTCATGTTCTTTATTCGCTTAAAGCCCCTTTAAAGTGTTGGTCACGGTAGCCCCAACAATTTGATGATAAAATTTCACTTAAATTGCATCTTAATGTGAAAGAGGATGTCATTTTGTTTCTGCAAGGATTTTCATAACAAATGTGTTTGAGGTCGAATGTGGATGAAAGAATACAAAATTTGGGTTTTTCTGCGTACAACAGAAAACTCAAATTATATTCTTCTATCATTTTTTTTTTTTTTTTTGGGGGGGGGGATCTTTGCAGAAGTATGTCTTAAATGACATCCTCTTTCACTTTATGATACAATTACGGTGAAATCTTGCCATCACATTTTTGGCGAATTTGGGGCGCCCAACACTTTAGAGAGGCTTTAAAATTAAAAAGCACATATTTACAAAAATTAAGGTTACAAAATAAAGGTTAACATGATACAAACAAAATTTAAAACATTAACACAAAAATAATATAATGCAACAATAAATGCGATAGTAGAACCACAACCCACAGGAATCTAGAAGATGCAAAGGGGCAAATAAGTTTATAATATTTTATGCCCATTGGATGAGACCCTCTATTCTCTCTCTCTCCTCTCTCTCTCTCCCTTCTCTCTCTCTTTCCCTCTCTTTCTCCCTCCCTCTCTCTCTCTCTCTCTCTCTCTCTCTCTATATATATATATCTCTCTCTCTCTGTCTGTCTCTTCCATCATACAGGCGGCCACGTGAGTTGTAAGGGCCAGCAGGGCACTCTAATATATTTTGCAAATTGTATGGGAGCAGAACAATGAGAGAATCAAAAAGGCGATTATGAGACCATTATCTAAGCGGATCTCTATGGCGGAGCGTCTTTCAAAGCGGGGGTGCGCCAACAGTAAAGGGCACTTGGTGGAAAAAAAGGGGGAATCTTCAAAGGTTTACTCAAGTTCAGAGCGAAAAATTACAATCTTTATAAATTGCATATAACCCTACATTGAAAGCTTGTCACATTAATCAGGGGTGATCTTCAAGATTATCTATATATTTACGTGGTCCAAGATATAATACTGCTTTTGCACATAATGAGGGAGACTATGAGAAATGTATTGTTTAGAGGGCGATGAGAGGTGATAACAAAATTCTTGTCATGATGAAGCGCACACCAAATAATGCATGACATTAATTTGTATGATTTTTTTGTAATTTAAATGCAGTTGCAATAGGTATTAAAAATCCTACATTGTCCAAACTTTTTATTCCTGAACAAAGAGCAATTGATTACCTCGGCATTCTCCGAAGTCCGGACAAAAGGGCATGAGATTGAAAGGATTATTATTATGTTGGAAAATGTGGCTTTTAGCATATTAATAGAATATGACGTGGTAGTTTAGTTCCCATCCGATGAGTATCAGGGGCGGATCTAGCTTTTTGCTAAGGGGGGGGTTTGACCAAAATAATGACGATGCAGAGCATCGTCCACGAGCCGCGAAGCGGCGAGCCAATTTTTTGGGGGGTGTTTATTTGATCCCCGTAAGTGATGTTTTCCTGACATCTATTAACCGTCTTTTTAAATCAAGTAACAGTTTAATACACAGTTACATGTATATCCAGAGTTATCATGTGTTTGGTTAAGTTACCAGATGAGTTGAATATCTTCTCACAATATTTGCACTTGAAAGGGTTTCTCTCCAGCGTGCGTTCTTTTTTTTTCTTTTTTTTTCTTTCTTTTTTCTTTTTTTTCCCTTTTTTCCTTTTTTTTTTTGGGCCGCCCAAGGGGGGGGGGGGTTTAAACCCCCTAACCCCCCCCCCCCCGTAGATCCGCGCCTGAGTATAGGGCGGCCGCGTCTGCACGGTACCCCTCAGCCTCCCCCAGCTATACTCGTATCAGGCTCACCCCCCCCCCCCCCTCCCAACCTACGGTCTTTCAAGCCGGGCTTCACGCCTCGGGATATTTTTTCTAAAGCTTCGTTTATCAGGTTTCTATCAGCTTGAAGGGACAGGGAGTTTTTTGACAATGGGACACTGAGGCGGGAGATGGGTGGGAGCACAGCGTTCTCTATTCAGAGGCGCAGAAATCGGCAGGAATTACAGAAACATTGAAAGTGTAATATTCAGTGGATTTAATAAAGGCTACATATCTGATTTCAATTTTTAAGTATATACATTAACTCAATCATTTATTTTAAAAAAATATAGGTCTACCCCTTGTAAATTCGATGTTTTTTGTAACTTAAGAACACATGCTCAAGAAACATATACAATCATCAGAACATATACTTTTTTTTTTCACATACTTAAACAAATGAAAAAAACTTGGTAAGGGTATATGAATAATTTAGTTGTTAACTGTATATACCCCACCCTATATCCATCCCATCCCTCATCCTCGAATTACGCTCAAGTCCCTCTTCTACCACAAGTGCATGCAGCCGGACGAAGCAGCTATATAAACGGAGCAAGCAGAAATAACGAGACAGGAGAACCACAATTTTGTTAAAATTGTCATCATCGAAAAACGAGAGTGAAAATTGTCCTTAACCGAGAAAACCAATCTGGGGTTCGTTCAAAGCATCACTGCGAACATTGGTCCATCCCCTTTCTCGTGGCCTGAATAACTTTTTATTGATGTTTAGGAAACACAAAGCCGTGACCATAGCAACCCTAATTATAATATGAATCATTTTCGCCGAGCAAATCGCCGAGGCGTCTTTTTACTAAAGAGAAATGAAAATCGTGCGCGGTATATAATGTAGTTTCCATATTTTATTAGACAGTTTTTGTAAAAATGTCCATAGTGCCACTAAAATCGAAGTGATGTAAATATAAATTTATAATCCACATTCAATTACATATTTATTATATATCATAAAATGCAAAATGGTATAAAACAAAGTGTAAATAAACAAAAACAACACAGATCCTCGATCTTCCGCCTCAAATAGTTCCGTGAAGATTTATAATGGACAAATCACGAAAATAGAGATAGCGAGGTAGGATAAAATATGTTGACATTGGAATTTGATTTGATTATGCAGTTGTATATTTCACCATTCAGGTAATACGCATGTTAAGTTTAGCCGAGTATTTGGATTTCACTCCTTGAAAGCTGTAAAGGTTGGAAAATAGACTGTTCTTTGGATCATTTCGGTGAGGTGCGATTGCGCGTATTGCGATGTGTGTGTTGAAGTCTTGGGCCTCCTGCGGAGCCGAAGAACTTCTCCAGGCTGTGGACGTAGCATAGCAGTCCTGTCGTGGCGGGTCGGTAGCGGCTTAGGCTTAGCCGCCGTTGCCCGTGGAAGTGCCTGTGTACAAAATGTTGTTTGTGTAGTTTTTCTGGTTGAGGTTATTGAAGCCAAAAAGCGAATATGAATTACACGAAAGGCTCATTGTTCAGTAAATGTTAATCTAGATCTATTCCATCATCTAACAAAGTCTGCCCATCATGAGGCTTTACTGTGGATTTGTACTAGATCTAGAATTGAAGTTCATTTTGAAGCAGGTTGAATGAAAATTGGTAGGCAATTGACAATGTCAATATGACACGAATGATAAGTCCTTTGAAGGGTAATAATTATTGAGTATATCTAAGGGTAGATTTTAAGAGTCTATAGACCTAGATCTAGTTGGATTTTTTGATATGTCAGACACTATTGGAGTATGATATGCAATTTGAGCAGGTGATCCTTTGTTTCTGAGGCTGTAACTTGATAAGTTTGATGATAATGATCGATACTGATGATAGGGGTGACCAAGTTTGCGGAGATTTTAAAAATATGAAATAGACCTCTAGATCTTTGTTCGATTCATGATTTTCTCATATATAACATTAATTTATTTAGTTCAATAACTTCAATTTTTACCAAATGGGTGGCAAAGGTTTTGACTACAAATTAGTGCAACTGAAAAATTTGTCATCAAATAACTCCAGAGATATCGCAATCTCAACGATGTCGAATCAGAGAATGCGCTTCAAGTTTAACTCAAGAAAAAATCATTTAAAAAATGAGACTTTACTAAGTGCACAGGGGTTTACAGCTGTTTTATCAGAAATAGTGATTAAACAAATAAAAGGAAATTGCATATTTTGCAAGGCAAAATATACACTCGGCTGGTACCACTTTTTACTAACAATTTTGATGACATCTGCTCTCGAACTAAGGCCACACCACCATACCAGTAGTGGCCCAACATGTTTGGGAGACTCTCCGATACTGGAGATTTAGCTAACAAAAGAAATAACAACAACAACAAGGCCATTTTTCCACGCCAAATTTTTTCCTCTCCGAGGTCAGGAACCCATTGAATTTGTGTGTGGATCATTAAATAAACTGTGATATAAAAAAAAGGACCCCCGAGAAACAGTGAATTTTTAAAGTAGACATTGAAACAAGGTAATTTTTACGAGGAATCTGCTAGGATAATCTGCTTGTCATATTTGAGTTTTGAGTCGAGGTAATCCCTTTGCAGAAATGTATAAAGGAAAATTGGTATCCAAAATGGGAGTCTGTATCCCAAAAGTCAAACTTAAACTGTAACTTGATTGTCTAATGACCAATTAGAACTAAAAAGTTCTAATGCTAGATAAAAAGGCAGTGGTTTGAAGCCACTTAGTGAAGCTAAAATCCCATGTTAAAACTCATTAATCCACACTTATTTAAAGGTAAAGACCAGTATTGGAAACTCCCCAATTTCAAAAAAATGAAACGTAAGCTCTTATTACCAATCATGTGAAAGAATATGTTTTGAATATTACACGATGATAACAATTTTGACCGCCTACTAATTGATATATTTGGTAAATTAGTGTATCTCTTGCCTGTTGAGAGATACAAATGCATGTGTCGCGCACATGTGTGTAGTCCCATATAATAATAATAATAATAATAGCAAGTTCTTATATAGCGCTTTTCAGGACCGAAGGCCCTCTCAAAGCGCTTTACAGATATACATATATATATACATATATACATCTTTCTGTGTACAGTGCTTCTAACTTTATGAAGACTTGGCCAAATTTCTTATCATTTTGATGATTCCAGGGCCTTGCAGTACATCTATGCTACATGTAGATGATCAACCTTTTCTGATCGATTTCACACCGTTCCTTTCACAATGCAATCGCATGACCATAACTGGTCTTTAGCTTTAAATGAAAACGTTCACTTTTAATTAAAATCATTAAAGTCCATATACTGTTTGAACAAAAAGAAAAACTTTGACAATGGCAATATTTTCATTATCCTTTTCTTGATGCCGGGTTGCGGCATAGCAGCTCTGGTGTGTTGCCACATGTAAAAACTGAACGGAAATCTGCATGCTACATGTATCTGACGGTTCTGACCTTAACCACAGCAGCAAAAATCCAAAATCAAAGCTAGCAGGCCAATGTAATTGTCAACTACTGTAAGTGATTCTTTAATTTGTGCCATCTATTATTTGTTTCTTGTTATTTACTTATTTGTGTTTAACTTAACATATATCCCATTATATTTTATTGTACAGGTCAACCTACATGTACATGTAATCCAGTGCTGCGCCAGAATTCTTGGAAAGACAATTTTAATTTGCGCTCTGCATCTAACTTCAAGGTGGGGAGGATTTATCTGGAAATTTTCAACATGCAGAGCCAGTCAAGTACTATTGAAAAATGTGAAAGCTCTCGGGAACACTGACTGCCTTCATCCATGAGTCTAAATACAGGATAAGAGAGAAAGGGAAAAAATCAACAAGTGACGACTGTTGTCTTATTTAAGACAAACTGACTTGGTGCTGGAAGGCATAGCATTTCATCTGAAATCATGGACAAGTACGAGAGATTAGGGAAGATCGGAGAGGGGTCATATGGAGTGGTGTTTAAATGTAGGCACAAGGACACTGGAACAATAGTTGCCATCAAGAGATTTGTAGAGTCGGAAGATGACCCTCTCATCAAAAAGATTGCATTGAGAGAGATTCGTATGCTGAAGGTGAGTTCACCAAAATACTTTGATGTTAGATTTGTAGATTTGTACTATATTTTGCCAATTGTAATATATTTTGCCACTTTTAAATGTAAAGGAAAATTAATGCAATTCTTAAACATGCCAAGTTTGGAAAGAAAAAGGTATTAGAAAAAATTGTTATTAGAATGAACATTGCATACTATGACTTTCAAATATTGATCATCTGCCTGTTAGATGATGCTCTCTGTGGTACCACAATGGCACCACTGAATTGATAAGTTGGATGGCTTGTTCAGGAATATCTACACTTCCCTGAATGTTTACATGCCTACATGTCAGATGTGTTGTTATTACAGCTAACATCTTACATTTAATTTCAAACTATGAGACAGTAATAGGCCATTTGTACACGTTGTTACATGTAGGTAGGACAAGCCATAATGTTTGTGCTTTATAGCAACAGCTAATGTATGCAACTCACATTCTGACTATTGCATTACTTGTAACAAGTGAATGAAATAATTTGTAACATACATGTAGCACTTAACAAAAATGTAATATGCAAATAATTTGATTGCATCATAGAAATGGTTTATTGAATATAATCTATATTATGGGTTTACATCGTTACATGTTCCTCGTATAGAAAGACAAAGTGTTCCTCATTTCTCAGAGAAAAAGATACAGCTATCTTAACACATCTGTAATGGCTGTTGAATAATTTGTAGGTCACTCTAATGCAGGCCTTCTCAACTAGTTTATTAGAAGCGCCAAAACAGAAATTTATTGAGGTTGAAGTGCCAACCTGTATGTTTGGTGACTGTGTTGCAAAGGAGCGTAGCGACCGAGCCGATACCGGATGGGTCCAGGGGGCGAAGCCCCCGGAAGCTAGTGGATTTTAGGGCTTTCTTAGGGCCCAGATGTGGCATTTTTAACACCTTTTTGTTCCATAAAACATCAATCATAATTTCATATTGATGTGAAATAATTAGTACAATTCCTTGCTAAAATCTACACTGGAAGTTAATTTATATGTAGTTATTTTGGTGCAATAAACATGGAAAATGTCAAAATGAAGTGAAAATCAAACAAACAAAACGGCTTGCTTACATATTAGGCTCAACTTCGACTGCGACTTTTTGATTTTGATGAGTTTTTTTTATTTTAGAATATAAATTTTTAACTTATTCTTTCTTAAATTTTATTTTTTTTAATTTGTATTTATTTTGTATTATTTTTTTTGGAACAGCCGCGCGCCACTTTGACTGACCGCAAGCGCCACGAGTGGCGCGGGCGCAGCCAGTTGAGAAGGCCTGCTCTAATGGTTCCTTCTTTATGTAACGACCAGGGTAATCTAGTTTTCAGGGCTTGTGTAATCGTATTGTATTGAGAAAAAATAATGGGTGCTGTGGAAATTGGAAAATGCAAATGTTGACTAAATGGTGAATACACAAACATGGATTTGCTGAATCATAAAGATTTATTGAAGCAATGATTCACCTACTTCAATAGTGAAAAGACATTCTTGATTTCATGTTTTTAATGTCTGATTTGATTTCTACTGTTGTCTTTGAGGAAGTAAACCCTGAGCAATTTCAGTCGTTCTGGGATAAGATGTATATTGTGTAACTAATCGTGTAGAATGTGTTATATACATTCTAACAAATACTGATCAAATTCATAATTTTCAAGTTTAAACTCAAAATATAGCACTGCATTATTTTCTATTTATTTTTTAATTTCTTGCTTTAATCAAATCAGTGTCCTTTTTTAAATCTCCTTGAAAGTGATTTGATTTTGATAGATACCTATTTTTCATAGACTCTTACCCAAGTTACCTTAGGCTGATCAACAAAAACTTATATGCATATTTTCATATTGTTATTCATACTCCTTAATTTTTGTATTCCCTTCTGTTCTTAGCAACTTAAACACGAGAATCTTGTAAATCTGAAAGAGGTCTTCAGGAGGAAAAAGAAACTTCATCTTGTATTTGAATATTGTGATTATACAGTACTCAATACATTAGAAGCCAATGTGAATGGGTAAGAACTTCACAATTTTCTTTTACTTACAGTTTATATAAGAAAATAAGAAATGCACAATGAGCATGTTAATATAGGTTGTAAAGAGATAGTGCATGTAGTTGTAAGTATTAACATGAGATACATTTTATTGTATGTACATACAGTAGTTTGTATCCATATCATTCTGAGTTTTAGTATTAATTTGAAGATGAATTATGCATAGTCAATCAAGCATGTATAGAACATATGAAATGTTTAGAATTATAAACAGATTTGATGAATGATATCTGCCAGAAATTTTAGTAGGAAATATAGTCATGTACATTTAGTATTGAGCAATGAACAATAAGATAATTGTCCATGAACTGATGTTCTATTTTCAGCGAATATAGTTTCTAGCTGTTTTTCTGGTAATCAATCAGAATTATTTTGACCCACTTTTTCTTGAAATAGAATTCAACTACTGGTACTCAAGCTAAGCTTAATATATAAGCCGGAGATGAAAGGCATTTTTTAATAACTGTCAAATTATTATTTATTCCCTTGTGGCCTATTTAGCTTTAATTATGAATGGAATCAAATGAAATTTCTAAGCTAGTAGAGGTTGTTGTGAAAATGTGTCCTTGAGCCATAGATTTGTCAAAGTGAGGAAACTGGCCGGGATTGATGAACATGAAATATATACTGTAGTACTTGCATCAATTTAACGTACATGTATTCATATCATAAATAATGCAAGGGATATTTTGTATTTCAAAGCATTTTTGTATAAAGCTCTTTGCCACCCCTCCATAAAAGCAAATATACAATGTTTACGGTATGTAGGCCATACTAGGCCTACAGTACAGTATTGCTTGAAATAAAGTAGACACTCTCACACTGTGTCACGCGTGACTGCATGTATTATTCCATGGACTTTGGTGTGACTTGGTGTTAATGTGTCTACTTTATTTCAAGCAATACGTATACAAAATAAATAGTATTCTTTGACCAGTACACATTTGGAAATTTGCCTGTCTCCTTAAAGTCCATACTTTTTTATTTGAAAAACTCATACTATAGATTATCTGATGTATCATTAAGAAATTTAAACTCAGATTTTGTATGTTAGTTTGTTTGTATGGATTTTTAAAATTTTTAATTGTATATATTTTTTGTTTATTTACTTTTGTTCCAACAGAGTCCCAGAAGGGCAGGGTATGAACATTGTCTACCAAACATTAGAAGCTGTCAACTTTTGCCATCAACACAATGTAAGTTTATTTCTAATATGCAAGCTTGGTTGTCTTGATATAGTTTCTTGTATGAGCTGTCAAATATAAAGTATTGATTAAATGATAAAGTGAAGGTATTATGAAATCTTGAATAAAAGTATTCTACACTGAGCAAGTCACATTTGTTTTGAAGTATATCAACAAAAGAATGTTGTACTGGGAATGGTGAAACACTGAACAGCAAAGTGCATTGAATGATTTAACTGAGGGGCAAGCTATCGAATCTATAAAATCTGTTTAAGAACTTTTCTTTCAACATAGAGCTAACATAGTCTTATCTTTGAAGAGATTTTTTAAAGATTAAATGTTAACAGAAAGACCAAATGCTCAGAATAAAGAATCTAGTTGACCATAAAATATTTTAACTCTCTTATGCTATGGTCACATTACCCAAGAGTAGCCTGCTCGGCGGCCGAGCGGCGAGTTTTTAACCAATTCTGCCCGGCGGCTGCCCGGGCACTGAGCGGCGGCCGCCCAGGCACCGCTCGTTTTTAGGGCATCGCTCGATCGCCGCTGAAGTTTTATGTTTGGGCGGCGCCTGCTCACTTTTCACTCGCCGCCCAAAATACGCTCGGTGCCTGGGCGGTCGCCGCCCCGGCACCGACCTAATTGCTGGGCGATGCCTAAATTCCAGCCGCGACCGAGCAGGCTACTGATCGGTCGGTCGCTGCTCAGATTTGTGACCATAGCTTAACATGTAGAAGCTATATGTGTGACAATTTGTGTCAATGCATAGCTCTAAAACTCACCATAGTATCATATTTCTTTTGGTCTTATGCTACTCTTATGAGATATTACTGTATATGCTCCAGTAGTAATTCAACCTTTTCTCTTTTCTTTGTTTTCATTCATGTCAGTGTATTCATAGAGATGTCAAACCAGAAAATATCCTCATCACCAAAGACGGCAGAATTAAGCTATGTGATTTTGGTTTTGCCAGAATATTAAGTAAGTATGACCAGAGTTATTTTTTATCTCTTCTCCATGTGTATGAATGCTCGAGTGTATTTGTGCAATAGACAAGTTCACAAACACAGTCAGATTTATGGACACTTCTCTTAAGAGCCTACATGTACATGCAGATCAGTTGCATTCATGTATCACAAGGCAATCTGTTTTATTAAGCAAATGAGATTCTATACTTCCATTTTAGCTACATTTATGTCAGACAACATGATTGGAAGCTTTTAGTAGTTTATCACTAGTAACCAAAGTGGCAGATGCATGCATAAATTTGAATTTACTGGTGAACTGGATGTTGGTCTTTTATACCATTTGTGTTTCAATGATTTCTTTTTTCTTTTTTCACATTTGAGTTTATATTTTGTGTGTGTGTTACATGGTCCATATATGTAGTTGGTTAAAGTCGTGATAGAACACGTGCAAAGATAAAGTACAAGGAATGAAGCCAACCATGCAATGTATTTGAATAGATCTGATAGAGAACTAAATTGGCCATGCACGAATGAGAACGAGAAAGCATGTGTGCTTCACAACACGGAGAATGAGAGGCAGAAAGATAATTATCTTTTCGTGCTACAGAACTAATCGCCCTTGAGATGTCTCAAAAAATCAATATTGCTTAGCTGCTCCAGTACCAAGATATATGCTTTGCCTCCAAGTGTTTCTCTCTTGCATTCTGGTGATGAAATTAGAAGAAAAGAGAACCACCCACTCTGCACGTGTGGTGCCAAGCCAGCACGGTGGGCACCGATTGATGCAATCATGTTGCCACGCCAACTACAAAGCACTTGATATTACGGTTGCTAAGGCATATATGATATGCCGTGCTCGCTGAAGACAGCTGTTCAAATATGAAAAGCGGATTTATCCTGATGACGAGATATTATAAATTTACAAGATGTGGGGATAATACGACGAGATCCCCTTTTGGAAAGTTTACTGTGGCATGATTACAATTGCCAACGTACAAAAAGCAGTTTTTCTGAACATGTATATTGTGTTCCTAATTTTATTTTTTAATATGACAGAATCGCAAATTAATGATATATTCATTCTATTATATTTATCTTTTGTTGAAGATGTTATTGAAGCAGTTCTTATATTCTCCTTAAATTTAAAAAGGTCATGTCTGTGTAATTAAGGTATTCATTTTTTATTGAATTCATGATGGTTTGTAATAAATTGATTATTTGAATCATGAAAACATTAAGACAAAAATAGACTTTAACTCATAGTCAACATGTTGCTTTATTCTTAAGATTCCTGTTCAATGGATCATGAATTCATGATACAATAATGCAATTTCTGAAAATGTAAGCTCAATATTTATAATACACAATATATTGTGACATGATTGCTGACAAAACATATGTTTTAATTATCCTAAAGAAATATAGTATATACATGTAGGTACATGTAGGCTGTTCCATGCTAAGAGAGAAAAAGAGAGGATAAGAGAGAGAGTGAGAGAGAAAGGGGAGGGAAAATTACTACTCACTTGCAGTCGTTATAATCCTGGACCGTGCAATTTAATCATCAATTCCAGGCAGAGCAAACATGCATGTTTTTGTTTGCATGTTTCCATGGAAACGATAATGCCTCATTTGTGCTGATCTTAATTTCCACATGACGGAGAATTGCAGATAGGTACCCATTAAGAATAATTGATCAGTCCTGGCTTGTTTGTGAAATAATTTGCAATGAATGATGGCTTGGTGTAAAATTAGATTTTTAAGTGGATTGGTTTGGAGTTGAAAGATCTATAGCGAGTTCTTGTCTGAGAGCAATTATTAGAAACTGCATATTGATGTGTATTCTTTGCTATTCGTGTCTTTAATGAGGGAAGTTGCACAAAGTGTATTGCTGTGTTTAAACAATGTCTTTGTCATGCATGGTATCTGGACATGCACTCTGTACACAAATTATTATTGGCTAAAACTAATCAGTTCTAGGCCTGATCTTCATCAAATATTCACAAGGCAATCATGACTGAGAATCTTTTTTCATTCATGTATTTTTTGTCCTCTTTTTTTTTGCTAAGCAGAATGTCTGATATAAAATACAAACTTAAAATATGATAAACAAATTTTTCATAAATATTGATGGTGATATATTGTATTTTGTCTTTGCCTTCTCCATGTATGACAATCAAATGATTTTGATACATTGCAAAGTTTTAATAGTTCATTAATTTGTTGTCAATTTGCCTGATTAATGTATACATGTAACATGCATGTACCACTTTGTATTGTAAATAGGGTATTCTCATATATACATGTAAAGCAAACAATGTGCAAAGTACATTTACCCCTTAAAGGGATCGTTTAACAATGTAAAATCTGAGATATACGGCCATACGTGTTATCAGTGTCTGTGATATGGTGTAATATTGAAGCCCTAAAAAAATTGCGCTTCAAAATGATCAAGAAGTGCCTCAAAAAAGTAAAAATCTTTGAGTGACCGGTTTTACCATACTCGTTTTCCCCAATAGACTGTAGTGTTATGAAAACCGTCAGGCGAACGGTTTTCAAAATTTGTAATTCCAATCATAAATATCTTGATAATCAGACAGGCGATCGGCTTTTAAAAGTCATGGGGTTCATGACTGACCTAAAGGTTTATAATTATCATTGCAGCATGAGCTAAATCCAGAATTTTATTTCAGAATCTGAGACAAAGTTACCGGATCCCTTTAAATCAAAATATACCCATCATAAATTTTTTACATACGATAATGAATTACGTTTAATGTTAATAATGAAAATATTAACATTTGCATGAATTACAAAATATTCTGGGCTTTGCTATAAATTCTTAAAGACAATTTTAATTTATCACTTCGGGTCATACCTTTACATAGTTCAATTTTATTGATAATGTACGCTGATTAATGTAAGCATACAAAATGAAAATGAATTTATTATCAAATTTTTAAGATTCTTTGAAATGTTGTAGGTTCTGACTGTACACTTTTATGATCCTCAATCTATTTTGTTAATTGTTCTGTGAAAATATGGTAAATGTAGATATCTACATAAACCTAGATATTTTTTCAATTATTTGAATAATATTGAAACAGAGTGCCCTTTCATCATAGTGCATGTATAACAAGGGGCCCTGCAGGTGAAAACAACATGAAGAAACCTATGCATTAATAGCATATTTCATTGTGTATGCAGTACATGCAATCATTCATATGATTGGAGTAACCCCCAATAATTGTTATAGAAATACACACACACCGACAAAATTATTTACAAATCGATCCACGGAACAGGATCGGCAGTGAAAGTTCATTTCATTACTAATTGTTGGACTAAATATAAGGTTTAAGCTATTGGCGAGAGTGTTAAAATTCAAATAGCTGATTAAACAAAAGAACTTACCTGTAAAAAAAACATACTCTGTTTTGCATTTTGGGACCATAAGGTTATTGTTAGCCGCATTCTGTGTTTCGATACTAAATGTATCAAAATTTGTTCTAAAATTCTGTCATAAATTATGGCATTTCGATTTCGGAGATGAATTAACATCTGAAGTACAACTCTTCATTCAAAAGTAACCATCCCAAATGCTTGAAAGTTGCCCAGAAGGAGTGATAAAATTAGCGATTGATATGCCATCACTGAATATTTCAAGATTTTTTTTTTCCTTTTAAGCCCCACTGCACTACTTATATCTACTTGCGCCCTGTATATAGCAAACAATGCCTAATCGGTGACCATTGATCCCCCATGATCCCCTTTTTCTTATATTAATTAAGAGCTGATTTGATGAGATAACCACCTGTCAGTGACCATGCAGGGAGGTCTAATCCCTCCTGGCCAAACTAGTGCAGTGGGTCTTTAAACTGTATTCAGTTGTAAGAGATTCTTTTTTTAGTTAGCTACACACTATATTACATGTACATGTATGTATTTCTCCTTTGCTTTTAGCTGGTCCTGATGATGAGTATACAGACTATGTAGCCACCCGATGGTACAGAGCACCAGAGCTCCTGGTAGGGGATATGGTGTATGGCCCACCCGTTGATGTATGGGCCATCGGGTGTGTAACGGCAGAACTCATAGCAGGGGAGGCCCTCTGGCCTGGCAGATCAGATGTGGATCAGCTGTATCTCATCAAACAAACACTAGGTAAAATCAAGTTTGGGTCAAAGTTACAAGCTCCATGTCCAAGTCTGTGGTTTAAGCACTCGACTGGAGATGTGAAGGTCAGGGGTTGTGGGAGCTCTTTTAGGATTTGGTGTTGTATAAGTGTGATTTGCTCCCAATGATATTTATTTATTGTTATTTTTTGATTTTTTTTTTTACCAGAGCTCTTTTTCAGTTTGCGAAAGGTATTTCAGAGCTTACCAGAGCTAAATCGCTCACCGCTGTGTATATTTTGGCTGGTTCAACACGGTGCAGCACTAGTAAGCTACATGTATGGCAAGACATTAATCTACCGGTATGCCACACTTCACCTGTGTGTTGAATGGCTCCCAGTAGGAAGAATTCCTTGAATGCTGTAAGCATTGTTATCAGTAGCCCAGCTTGTATGGTGGATGTGTGTGTTATAACAATATCCAATATAATGTCAATATTGGGCAGGTCCAATACAAATGCTAGTTATGTAATAAACTTTATTAAATGGAATAGCAAACAGAAATTGACAGTTTGACATCAAACTCATTAACTTCAGCGATGGCATGTCCAAAAACATGCAGTATATTGATAACTTTGAGGTCAGTTTCTGTTTACAATTCCGGCAAAGTCTGTTGCCTATGGGATATACACCCTGTAATTGATCTCGGAGTTCAAATGATATATTTACATGCTGCAGTACTTTTAAACAGTGTTTTCACCAGTACTTAACACAGTTGATTTTGATACAGAGCGATGATTTGTTTTCCACAAAAAAAAAGAATACCAAGTTTGGAATCTCTGGAGAAGATTTAACTAACATTGTCTCTTGACCTGCAAAGAAATGCTACAATTAACTAAATTATTCAATGTATTATAATTTTGTTAAGTATGTGAAAATATTTATTTGTCCTGATTATGTTTCTTGAGAATGTGACGTATTAAAGCTTACATCTAAAAGTATTCAACAGGGGCCCTAAATCAACCAGTCGACCTTTCATTCTTGAGTTATGAAAAACATGAAAGACATACAATTAACAAGGGACAAATGTGTATGAATTCTTTTAATTGTTAACTGTACATGTATGGTCCTCTAAAATTTCCCCCCTCCCCCACCCCCATGTTGTAAGGCCATTTCACTCAGTTTGCACCAAGCTTAAATACATTTCAGAGGTGGATATTAAATGCAAGCAGTACATGTATGTAGAAGAGAAATACTGTATAATATGTTTGGCATTTTTCAGCTTAAGATTTTAGCCTGAAAGTAACACAAGAAAGGCATTGACGACAAACTAAAATTGAGTATTGGCATTTTGAGATACTTTGTAAAGCTCTTGTAAAGGTCATCATATAGCTGACTTCTAAAAAACAATTTTGTCTCCTGATTAGGTGATTTGATTGACAGACATTCCAAGATTTTCAGCACAAATCACTTCTTCAAGGGCATGAGTATTCCTGAACCAGAGAGGAGGGTAAGTTGTCCACTCTCATACTATATTTTTGTAAACAGTAAATGATTAAATTTCTATTTCTAAAGAACTTTTTATATTCCTCTGTTGTTAAAAGCACAGAATCAAGATAGAAATGCAGCAAACCGGACAGAAAATGAGCCATCAGGAATTTAAAATGTCTTTTATTGCTTAAAGCTGGCTTGTATATGCTACCCTAAATCTTGTCGGTTTACTGCAGATTTTATTTTAAAGGTACTTACCACATGTATCTTAATACACTTGGATAAGTAAGAACACATAGGACCATTGGTGCATGCTGCTACTCTTTTTTAATCCTCATCTGCCATTCACTTAGTGCACCCACGCCATATGCGAGCGAGCGAGCCTCATGTAGGCAGTGACACTGGATCATAGACATCAGACAAAAAGATTTAGATTCATGATTGTGCTGAAGCTCACAAATGATGAAATTTTGCTTGAATCATATTCCAAGTAATAATAAACAAAAACAATTATTCAAGAGGTACTTAAATGTACATGAAGTTCATAGAAACCATTGACATCTTAAATTCAGAAAGTTTTTAATGGGTACCGCGTGTCACATCTGTTTGAAACCACCTTTTATAGAGCCAATTAGGGTTTCTTGTAAGTCTTCTGTTGTTTGCCTGTGGTATTTTGTCATTGTAAGTGTGATAGTTGTACCTTTACTTTGTATGTTTCTTTCTGATATTTGATAATTACTGTATTTGTTATCGTTTTGGTCTGCCACAGATACCATTAAAGGACAAAGTTAGGAATCTTAACTCGACCGCATTGACTTTCTTGGAGGTAAGATATCTTTTTGTTAATAATCCCTTTATTGTGCAAACATAAAAGAAAACACTGTCTACAACACTTTTATTAATGTTATGTCAAATTAAAAGTCTAATAATCACTTACAGCACCTCTGATATGGCAGCCAGATATTGGTGCCCTACTTTTTTCTATTTGGGAATGGCTGATAATGTTATCAAGATTTGTAAAAACAAGTTGTTGGGAAGAGTGTTGCAAATACTTAAAATGAATTCCTCTTATAAATCAAATGTCATAGATGATATTATTCATTTAAATTCTATCATTAAAAGTAAAGATTTTATTTTTGACAGTGTATTTAACAACCTTTGACTGTTGTCATCTTTCGATTATGATGGCATTTGAAAAGTCATCCGGTTCAGGGGACATTTTTCTACAATACTTTTCTGCAGAAAATGAATGCAAAAGCTCGCAAACGATTTTGTTACCTTTTACAAAACTCGTTAGTACAAAAATATCAGTGGTGAACACATGCAACAATTTCTGTGTGGAACAAAAAGAGAGCGCAAAGTAACAAAGGCCTTACTCGTTATCATGAACCATCACATCTTTTTTCTCACAGGCTTGCTTGCAGATGGATCCCGCAGACAGACTAAGCTGTCAAGAGCTGATGGAGATGCCTTTCTTTGACAGGCATAAGGGTCTGGACGACAGGCATTCAGACTCAACACAAGTCCGCAGGCACAGATCAAAATTGGTATGACATACCTTTTGTACTTCTCTATCAAGACTGTTTATAAATTTCTGTTGATCTGTATTGGTATCCAACTGATTAATGCTGCAGGTAAAGAAAGAAAATCCTTCCCCCCCCCCCCCCCACCCCCTAAAAAAAAAAAAAATGGCGTTGTAAACGACCGTAATAACGCAGCGGTAGTTTTTTTATGTGTGAAATTAATGGCAGCTGCGTCAACAAAAGACTTGCGTGTAATCACTTTGCTCTGTGTTATAAGATTCAGAAATGTGAAGCATACTACAGTTTATGTCATGAAAAAAACTGCTGTGGTTTTGCCGCGTCATATCTGACGAGCCTTAACTGGGTAGCAGGGGCAGGAAGGCAATGAGAAGTGAGGTGTTTAGTTTGTCTAAAAAGGATCCCTTTCTTTGTTTTTACAACATATTTCATTGATTGTTTCCCTTTAAGTGCTAGATGCTGTAGGTTAATTGGTTGCTTAGATCCATGGTCTGTACTTGCTTTATCCATCTGTAGAAAGGAAGTTGCTGATTGATTCATGGAGTGATTGATTGATAGATTTAATTTATGTGACGTTGACAACCTTTTTACAAGGAATTTCCTTTTATTGTGTACATTTAAGATTCATACAAAGAAAAACTGACTTTTAACTTATTTTGGTTATCTGTTTTTGTTGACAGGGTCTTCGCAAGGACAACAGCCACTTACCTCAGCTGAACTCCCAAGGTTTACAGGAAAGCCTCTCTAAAGGTCACCAGAACCCGGGACACAAGAAAGTAGAGAACGAGAAGCTGCTCAAGAGGGACCGTCTACCAAACATAGATTCCTTTAAATAGAGGAACTCCTTAAATAAACCAAACATAGATTGCTTTGGAGTGACCGCTAACACCAAGTAGTGATTCCTTTGAATAGTAACTACCAGGTTGTATTCAAGCCCAAGTCTCTCTGAGTCTGAGTCCCAAAGTGTCGTCGATGTCAAAGACTTGATGAAGCACATTAGTGACTTTGACAATGTGCCCTATTTATACAGGTCAACTTTGTTACTAATTTTGTTGTCCTTGATATTTTCTGTCATATCGAGTGTTGATTCTTTTAAATAGACACTACCAGGTTGTATTCAAGCTGAAACCTCTCAAAGCGTCATCACTGTCAAAGACTTGATGAAGCACGTTCAGTGGCTGTGGCAATGTGCCCCATTATTGCAGTTCAAACTTTGTCCATATTTTATTGTTGTTCATGTTGTCTGTCATATTACTGTTATCAGATAAATTGTCACTTGACAGTTTAGAAATAGGAAAATGCCTTCCCCCGACAAGTGACCAAACTGCAAAGCACTTCTCACCTAAACCTCCTAATTCACATAGGTGACGCTCTTCCATCTTCAACTCCACATCTCAATCTACATTCTTGAAGAATCTGAGGGGTTGTACTAATCCTCGCAAATTTGGGTTTCCAACCCAATTTTTTTCTGTCAAGAAATACATTCTTCTTTAAATCAGAAAGATTCTGCTAGGAATTTAAGCTGCGTGCGCACACAATTTACCCTGATTAAATCTGAAATCTCTGAATTATTACACCTGTTCCATAAATGTGGAAAGGGCAGATTTCAGCCAAGCTGTGTGTATTAGCATGACAGAAGCAGCACCCGAAGAGAATCCACTTTGATCATTTTGTTAGTGAATAGACAAACATTAGTCTAATGTAGGGGCAATTTTTTTTTCTTTCTTCATTTTCTTTGTTTATATATGGACAATCATGACTATGTAAATGTGACTCTTATTATTAAAAGTGATATGATTATGACTACTTATTCATGTATTTTCTTAACAAATTTATTGATGAAAAAAAAAAGAATTTATGTAGCTCTTGTTTATTTTATTGGTTAACAAAAAAAAGATGGACAGTAAAGTGCTATTTATAAGCACCAATTATGGTTAGCTTTATTGTCTGAAATTTGATAATTTTGTTTTTTAATATATATAATTCTATCCTCTAAATGAAGGTACCGGGTAATGTTTTGGTAGTTAAAAGTACATGTACACTGGTACTTATATATTTTGTGCTGTATATGGCCCTAAAACAACAACAACCCTTTCCTGTTCTTTTTCTGTGTTTTAGTCCGATTGCAGACAAATTTGTTTATTGGAATGTCTAGCATGACAGACTACAACCAGACTAACCACTGGTTTATGCACAGAATAAAGACGTCAGAATTCATTACCAAATGTTCAAGTGATTCTCTCAAATAGTATTATACTATTGTAGAATGTATTTTACAATGAGAGATGTAACAGTGAAAGAACTTTTATGTATACATATAGTTATTATTGGGAGTTTGAGTTATTTGAAGCACATTGCCTCTGACAAAGAGGTGTATGCAAAACCAAATATCTAATCAGATTTAACAAGCTTGTAATCAAGAACTTTACATGTCCCGAAGATGTGTATTAAAATGTATATTAAAAACCATATACCTAATCAGTTTTAAAAAGCTTGTAATCAAGATCTTTAGATGTACTTAAGATGTATTAGCAGCAAAAGAAATTGACAAAATGTTTGTATTTTATCTGAAATCATTATTACCGTGTAAGATTTGTGATAGTACATTGTATGCCTTTAGCAGTATCTGCAATAATGCTTTAATGATGTACTAATTGGATTCGCCTTAGTGATGTACTATTCTATAATGAAAAAAAGGGATTAATTTACATGTGCATGTTGTACATTAATTATAGTACTTCTGAACAATAATTTGCGTTCTTAAATCGTTTATGATTAGAGAGTAATGCCAAAATGATCATGTACTTGTAACATAAAAATCTAGTACTAGGAAGTATGAAGATTGTGTTTGTTTATTAAAATCTCCAGATAGAAGTGCTAATATCTAGGTAGATAGATAAACCAAAGAGTTTAGAAAGTAGAGCAGTGGACTTTCATAATTTCGTTTTTCATTGAGTAATTCTTGTGTGGATAAACAACAGCTAGCACTAGGCGGTCATTTTCTGCATGCACTACTTTCATGTTTAAATGTGTCTACAGGATAAGCCCGTGCAACAGAAGGTGCTTGCATACATTACCTAGTCACCAATAAAGTGATGAAAGGCTTTTACACATATCGGTGGGGATACTTAAGGTAGATTGCACCTTTTATTCAGAACTCAGAAGGGTATCGTTACCTGCCCTTACAAATTTGATACTGGTTTTGTTTTGAAAGACTGCAAATTTTGAATAAGCAATTATATATATAAAAAAGCCTCCACTTTCCAAACTCTATCAAGGCTGGCATTCTTATTGGCTATTATACACTTGTTATGAGATCACGGCTTTATTTTCTTTGATATTGTTTTCATGTATATGTATGTGCATATTTTTGTGTGCACTTCCTACTAAATTTGGTACCAAAAACGTAATGCGTATGTGGAGAATTTTCAATTATCGTGTAGTTGAAACTATGAAACGACTAGATCGATTTACTGTGTATTTGACTTTGGACATCATTATTTGGTCCTTTAATCCTCGTCATTTCCTTGTTATTTTATGTTAAAAGACTTCTGAGAGGGACAATACAACTTCTCTTTACTTCAAAATGGAGCAGAGAAAGAAATGTGTAGGATTTGGAGTATGATGAAACTTAACTTTTCGTAATATTTATTGAAGTTGTAGAGTACCCAGATATGCAAATATCCATTGTATTCCTTGTTTTGTTGTACATGTATAGTGTAGTGTATCGTGTCCGTTATTGCACAACCTATTAGGCCTGCTACAAGGCTCTTAGCCCCATTCAGACATGACTCAGTAAACTGCCTAAAAACGCAGCAAAATAGAAACCATTTTACATGCAAATGAATAGCAAGTAGGAGTAAGGCAAACAAACAGAATAGCTACACTTTTAAAATTGGAAAGACCCTTATACTCTTTGGCCCGAATTCACACAGGAGGTTTGAGCTCAAACCTTAGTTTTCGTATGTCATATGACGCGTTTTAAGCGTTTTTTACAAACCTGGTTTGTAAAGAACAAAAGGAGGTTTGGCGAAACAAAAGGAGGTTTGAGCTCAAACCTTGCTTTGTGAATTCGGGCCTTTATGTGTAATCAAATATGTCACTTGCACCGCGCTTATGTCATTTTATTTTGCAGTTTTCGTTTAGGCCATTTACCACGTCGTGTCTGAATGAGCCTATATGGCAATCTTGTTTATCTGGCTGTAGATATTCCTTGTTTCTGAGGTGTCAATGATTTCCCCATGGAATCAATCGGTATCAAGGATTTATGTAGTAAACTAGTAATCTATTCTTGTCTATGAATGTATGAACTCATTGAGAAACATGTATATAGTAGGAAAGAGAGAGGAGAGGAGGAAATGTTTGTGATTTTTTGTTTTTTCTTGGTCATAACTACTTTTCTTTTGTAGAAGAGATGAAATAAACTAGAACACAATACAGTCATTTCTGTTAGTCTTAACTTGTGTATTCATTGATTTGTTCTGATAATATTTTTGATGGTTCTTTCAGTTTGTACTGCCCCTCCCCCTGAAATTAACAAGAGTTAATTATATATGAACCATGCATCGCTGTGAAATAAACCCATTAGCTGACATCTTGCATCTATTATCTGGAAAAAGTGCCCTTATTTTCCTTTTCCCCAAAAAATTGAGATGAGAAACTGAAACAAAATACAAAGAAACAACTATATTTCATATTCACACAGCTTTATTGCATTAGAATATATTTTGTACAAATATATTAATACTGTTGCAAATCTACATACAAAAATTCTATCTAAACATCTCCTGTAAAAGACACTTAAAACCAATATGCTCATTATCCAACTCCATGCTATAGCCCTGTGTGTACTTGATTCCCTTTGTAAATGGTAGTTGAGAATAGAACATTTTCAAAATGTATTCAAATTTATACAGGCTTACCCATCAATGGCCCATTACAGTCACCTGTTATACATGTATATGTCATTGTATCTCAATAACCAGAATGCAAGTTGTATACATTAGTTGTTAGACAGTTACTTGGTTGGACAAACATGATGGTTTGTCAAACTTGACACAGGTGAATGAAATAACTAGTAAGCCATTTATGCTTTAAATTTGATTACAATTTAAAAGCTTTGATTGAGGATGCATGTATGTAGATGAAATCGTGGATAATAAATCAAGAATTCCATGGCAGTAGCACTTAATTCAGTACATTATAATCTGTGATATTTTAGACAAAGTTTTAACATAGTTGTATATGGGTCCGGTTCTTGTAGGATACATTCCAATGTGCACACTCGTACACGTAACTGTTTCTTGTTATTTTAATGGCATGTGTTCCCCCACAAAGCTTTTGTGAATGTCCATTGCATCCAACTACATGTACTTCCATGCCTATAAAATTTACCTAGGAATAGCAGATGGTATCAAATAACAATTTGCTACACATTTTAGACATGACTGCAACCTGAATTCATCGATTTTGAGGTAAGTTTGACGATTAACTTTCTCAACTGCTGATGGTCTTGCATAAGTTGTATAATGTATGATAATTATTTGGGGGTAAATGATTATTAGGCCCGACTGTTATACAGCAGATTTTCTTTGTTGTTCATGTTGTTTCATTGAAAAGAGATATCAATCGGCATGGTCAGGAAACAGTAAACCACATTTCGCTCAGCACAGCAGCGCTTTATTAGATTAACTTTCTCAACTGCTGATGGTCTTGCATAAGTTGTATAATGTATGATAATTATTTGGGGGTAAATGATTATTAGGCCCGACTGTTATACAGCAGATTTTCTTTGTTGTTCATGTTGTTTCATTGAAAAGAGATATCAATCGGCATGGTCAGGAAACAGTAAACCACATTTCGCTCAGCACAGCAGCGCTTTATTAGATTAACTTTCTCAACTGCTGATGGTCTTGCATAAGTTGTATAATGTATGATAATTTTTTGGGGGTAAATGATTATTAGGCCCGACTGTTATACAGCAGATTTTCTTTGTCGTTCATGTTGTTTCATTGAAAAGAGATATCAATCGGCATGGTCAGGAAACAGTAAACCACATTTCGCTCTGCACAGCAGCGCTTTATTAGTCTCTTCTTTCCCACAAAAAACAGTCTACACGCAAGTGTGTGCGTGCAGATGAAAACCACAATATAGCCAATGAGCTCTCAGTTCCCAACTCCCATGATAGATTTTCCCCATTATTTCAATCAACTCTCGGACTCACTCCTTCAATTATAATAATTTCAAGGATGTTTTCTATCTTTCTTAATTTTTAAGCGTGATCATTAGCTCTCCAAAAAATGTTATAATGTACCACTTTCTTATTCAAAAGGTCTAAAAACAAGTAATCATTCAAGGTGATGCGAACAAAAATTCAAGGTGTTCTTTTAGTACTTTGTATTTCTTTAAACAAGGTTTTACTTTGAATAAGACAAACTAATTTATCTAACTATTTCTTGACTATACTCCTAATGGAAGAAGTACTGATTACATACTAGGACCAATTAAAATACATATTTAACAAGAAGAACACACACTACTGTAATATTAACACAGAAATACATACTACTGCACAATACATATTACTAGACATTTTCACATAATTAGAGAGTAGTTTCCAAACTTTCACAGACCTTATCTCTCATTTGTCTACCTCTTCACAAAAACAGTAATTCACAAAGGTCTTTGAATCAACAACAGCTGAAATACACAAAAGTTTGAAGTTACACAAAATTTCAAGCAAGTATGTGAACACTTAAAGATGCATGTATATTCAACATCACATAGTGATAGTAGTGCAAACCTACTTTACAAATTTGATGCAGTACACATCTGCACATCAAGCATAATTCCATACATATACATTTTTGCTTTGGGATTTTGTCTCTTTACTACCTCAATTGTAAAAATGAAAATTTCATTATTTCACACACTATAAATCTTAGCTAATAGCATTGCATACAAATCCGATAAAAAGCATTTAGAAAAAATGCCATTTCATCTTCCTAATTTTATATAAATCTATTTTTTTTTAATGATGATTATTTAAATCATGAAGATAAAATATCAATCATTGTAAAAATACTACTCTCTGTACAACATATAAAATATGTATATCTAGAATTTAGCAAATATGTACAAACTACAAAGCACAGCATGGTTTTAGCATAATGAATACATAATCTAAGCACACAGTTTTACAACAATAAAAAACACAACATGTACAAGGCTCACTGGTTATCAGCCAATAATATATAACAATAAACAAACAGTATTTCATTCAGCTATTATTCAGCCCTATTAAAACAAAAATCATTAATCAATCAATGTGTATTATAAATATTTATGTATGATGTTATCTGTGATTTTGTATCTGAATTAAGATTGATTTCAACAACAAAATAATTAATCAATCAATAAGCTCTCCTGGAGCACAGATCAAAGATATAATTGTTCAACATACTGCTATCAAATATCTAATCATACAATACAAATACCTTGTGACTAAAAAATGGAAAAGTATGATTGTCTAATTAATTGGCCGTTATAATCACAAAATCCCATTCAATTTTGTCAATACAAAAAGAGAGATACTGCCTCTGAGATATAAAGGCAGATAACCTACACCATTAAAATCAATTCCATGGTATGGGTGAAAACAAGCTATGCTTTCCAGGAGGTTCCTGTTTCATTCAATAATTTTGAACTTACTTTGTCTACTATGTTCTTTATTGTGCAAACAATTGATATGAAATGGAATAAAAACACAAAATGTACAAAGCTCACTGGTTATCAGCAAATAACACACACAGCATTTCATTCAGCTATTATTCAGCCCTATAAAAACAAAAATCATTAATAAATCAATAAGATCTCCTGGAACGCAGATTAAAGATATGAATTGTACAATATATTGCTATTGAATAGCTAATCATCAATAAAATGTCTTCAACTAAAAAAAAATGAAAAGTATGATTGTCTAATTAATTGGCCGTTATAATCATAAAATCCCATTCAATTTTGTCAATACAAAAATAAATCAATTGCATGGTATGGGTGAAAACAAGCTATGCTTTGAACTTACTTTGTCTACTATGTTCTTTATTGTGCAAACAATTGATATGAAATGGAATAAATTCGAATCAATCAATAGAGAATTTATTGATTGCATAGACACAACACAATTTCTAAATTCTTTTACATGAAACAGAAATAAAGCAAGTAATTTTGTCATGATGTAACATCTACATCCATAATACTTCACTTATCAGATCTCATCTCTTAAAGGGTACCAATCACCTAAATAAAGAATTTGCATACAGGGTTTCTTCCCTTCTTCTTTTTATGAATAATACTGATCTTATTATGAATAATACTGATTTTAATATGCATATATATTAAAATACTGATGCAATTTTCGGTCAACTTAAATAAAGCGGATTTCATTATGAAACTGTGGTGACTCGATTCTATCTAAAAGAAATTTAATGAGACACAAGTCAATACGATTTTGTAACAATGGGTAATTATATATCAATATACATGACATATAACAGTAGCACATATATTGCACAGCTTGGGTGTATCTGTGGGTATAAAACTCATCAAAGGGGTATTAGCACACAAACTCAGGTTTAGAGTACAGGACCGGTATTCCATTCAATACTTTGCATAAGTAAGTAATTTACTAAGTAAATGGCTAAGCTAAGAAATTTACTTATCTTGTATTTAAATCTCATTTTAGACTTATACTTACGTAAGACAAAAAATCTAAGTAAAATACTTACTGATAAGCATTGTGACATCACACAGTCACCAAAAAGTAATGCGCAACTAATGCGTTTCAATAAATGTGCGCTGATATAATTGTGCGCAAGTTATAATACTGCGTAAGAAAACCATATGCCTGCCAATCAAGGCCTCCAAATAATTGGCTTAAGTCTGGAAGGGAGCTGTCTTAAATTTAGAGTAAAATACTTAGCCAAAAATTTGAATTGAATACCAAAATTGGCTAAGTATTCTATCTAAGCCAAATACTAAGTATGTACTTAAGTATTGAATTGAATACGGGCCCTGGACCTAGTGATTCCAAGACCATCCTTTCTATGATTTTGTAGAAGGATAAAGGCTTGTTCAGATATGACATGGTAAACTGGAGCAAAAAAAAACATAAAAAAAGGTGGATAGGGATGCAATAATGCTTGGAGGTATGCTGCCATCTTTTGTTAGTTATTTAGTGGCTCTCTCATACATCTTGTACTCCTATATACAGAGAGGCAATAAAATGTCATAGAGAGCAGAGTCAGGATGACAAAGTGTATCATGTGGATGTGGCTGCAGTCATGTCCCCCCTTGTGCGCTCCCCTTTCCTTATCATGTAAACCTCCCCTGGTAACACCCCCTCCCTAGGGGTGGCCCCAGGGGCGGGAGCTATGGTGGTGGCCGTCTTCTTGTTCTTCCACACACAGACGGACAGGAAGGTGGTCAAAAAGAGCGCGGCCACGATGGACAACATGATGATAGTGAGAGGGGTTATAGGGGATGAGCGTACAGTCGGAGGCATGGCAGTTGATGACTGGGTAGGGGTCTGGGTGCCGACAACTAAGAGCCTGAAATGTAAATGATAATTATGTTGTAATAGTAATAGACGAGCTGTTAGTGGTGGTTATTTTACCTGACTGCTAAGAAACCATAAATGCTTTTTAGTAAGCAACCAAATGACCGACGGCTTTAGGTCCTCTTCCAGGGACCTGGTAATGAGGATTAATGCCTTACCAAAGGGCAATAGCGCATCTACTTGGTTGCGAACCTGGGTCGCCGGATTACGAGACCACTGCTCTACCAACTGAGCTATCACACTTTTTGTACACTTTGTATTAAATACATATCAATAGCAAAGTAAGCAATTTGTAAAGTTGTTTTCTTCAATCGTATGAGAATTCCACTTCACTTGGGTCCAAAGTGTTGTATTTGTTACTATATCACTATATCCTAAGCATGATTTTTCCTTCTTTGTTATGAACAGAGAATTTGTCAAAAACAATGATGCTTTTCTCTCATTTTTTCAATACTTACGTGATGGCAGAGGCAGCATAATTGTTGCTGTTATATTCAATACTAAACTCTCCTGACATTACAGCATTAGAGAGGCTGGTGTAGGCATCCTCAGGGGAAACTGCAGGTTAAAAAAAAGGATTTTAATTACCACAATGGCAGAAAAAATCACTGAAATATCAATTCACAGTCTAATATAGCATTTGTATAGTGATATCAATCTAGAAAAATCTACATACTGGTATTGTCTGTTTGGAGCCAGAAGAGTTTTAACTCCAAAAACCGACTATATAATCACAACTGCTTAATAAATTTCATAATCTGGATTTAGCCTAGGTGATATATTACCCACTTTGTATTGCATGATGGAGTGGGGGGGGGGGGGGGGTTCGAGGTGCTGAGCCATTTAACTGATGTGTAAGAATATATTTTCAAGAGTAATGACAAAATATATTTATTATTCATATTGTTCAGAATCACACTGATCATATCGAATTTGTAAAAGGGAAAGAATATATAAAGTGCAATTAAAAAGTTAGCTGTACATCTATGACATCTTTAATTAAAAGGATACAAGGAATAGCCATACTTTCCTCTCTAGTCTCTACATATGAATAAGTAATAAACCTACCACGTAACTATAAGAAATATGAGTGTAGTGTTATGGAACTATAATATATACCTTGGGAGTCTTCTTCCTCGGGTGGTGTGATGCAGACAAAGGCTTTCACACTTCCTGCAATAATGTCCAGAATCTCGATGCGATTTCTGGAGATGAAAACAAAAAATTATATAAAAACATGTGCTCTTCAATTCATAACTTTTATCGTTTGGAGATAAGAATCGAAATAGATTATGAGGTAAGAAGGAGACAGAGATGGACAGGGAAGGGAAGGGGTATTCAACTTTACGAAAAAAGGGGGGTTAGGAGACAGCTAGAAAGAGGAGAGGGGATAGGACTTGAGTGAAGTTACAAAGACAGAGAAGGTGGTTTTAGAAAAAGATATTTACAAAGTTAAGTTACTGTAGCTATTCCAAATGTTGTATAAGATATAAGTTTGTTATTTTGCTATTTGTTATTAAAGCGCATAGAGATGGCAACATATTATGCGCTATATAAGCCTGACATTATTACTAATATTATAAGAAGGGCAAGAAGAGGAGAGGTGAAGGAAAACATATATGGCTAAGTTTTTTGAAGATCAATTCACTCACTGGGTAAGCTGGACAGTTTCTGCTATGCGCCCAATCAGGACTCTTTTGAAGTCATTGACCTCTGACCCCTCGTCGACCTCCGAGTATGCAAGGTCGTTGAACACTAGGGAGAAGTTCAGTTCACCTGGAACTTCACCTGGGGAAGCTAATGTATGATAGAAAAGAGAGAGAGAGAGAAGGAGAGGAGAAAGAGAGCAAGAGATTTAATATTAAGGATATTTATATGTCACATCACAAAAACTTTTTTCTAATTTGTACTGATTGCCAGTAAATTGAAGGAAGAAAAACAAGAAAAAACAAGCATATTTACAACTTCAGTGCAGTACAGCTTCGATATCTCTGCTAATATTACTGATCCGCACTTGAAAATATGTTTTGTTTGAGGAAAATGCATTTTACTTAAAACTGAGTAAATTTGAGTATTTTATTCTTTTGCTGGCGTCCCCAAATTTATGTTTATGAAAACCTGGAAAATTTTGTCATTTTGAAGTGACCAATACTTCATGTCTGTTCATCTTAGGTTTGGGTTTTGATTTTTGCATCATTACTTGATTTATCAATCTAACTATTAAATTAACTGAACTTTGCTATTCCTAAAACCACTTACTCTGAGTTGTTGATGTAGTAGAAGTAGAAGTAGCAGGAGGCGTTGTGCAGGTCAGACAGGGTGGATCCACCAGGCTTAGAAGAGAGGAATGGTTCTTACAGACTGTGTCTACAGGAGGACAGTGAACCTCTCCTTCATAGCCAGGCACCTGGTAATCATTGGAAAACAGCAAAGAATTAAAATAGTTATGGAAATGTATATAGTTGAATTATGTTTACCAGTAAATGGGTCAAATTACACGTAAAGAAGGCCGAGAGAATCTTGCTTTGACAGAGAAAATTGTGGGAAGGAGGAGTAGGGGAAGAAGCAGGATACTTTGGATGGACAGTCTGCAGAAATTGTTGGAAGAGAGAGGAGTGAAAGAACAGGGAGTAGTGCTAATAGAGAAGGCCTGGAGCCGAGGGTTGTGGAACAGCATGATCGCCAAAGTCAATCGATATGGCACTTAGAGAGAGAGAGATAGTAAATGTTGTCATGAATGTTTGTGTTTTTTTTCTCAACAAAAGTAATAATTTCTTTCTTCTTTTGGTATAATGAAAATAAAATTGTCTTTTTTAACTTATCTTAGAACTTAATACAGGCAATGACCATGCTAAGCTAGAAAGTAGCCTGAAATCCGCTATATTAAGTTCTTAACCCATTGACTCCTGAATGCTCTCATACCCATAGGATTTTATACAAGAACCACTTGGTTCCAGTAGTCAAAGGGGCTAAATGACTCTTCAAATTTCATTTCTTTGAAATAAATATTTCAGTCATTTTTTTCTTCACATTGGGATTCTTTTGTGACCAATAACTCTATAGACTTAGCATTTTATTTCACTCTAGTAAATGAAATGGTCCATTATTCACCTATTGTGATGTCACTCGGGGAAAAGGACCATAGAGTGATGTAAATTGAACATGACATACAAATAGATGCAAACAATGCATTCCAGTGATATATCATCAAACATATATAAGCAAAAGTGCAAGCTGAAAGCCACTAAATAAAAACAAAACAATGCAGTGGTAGAGTCCATTTTAACAGTATTTAAACAAAAAAAATCAGAATATTCAGGTTAACCGTCAACATTAAAGAAACATTAAAAAATAAAATACTGGTACTTGAAGTTGCCAATCCCACTACTTAATGACATACCTTTAAAACAAAACAAAATCCGAGCATTGCATGTAGAACTAAAAAGTTAAATACAAAACTTCTGAAAGCAGCAGAACAAAATTTGAATGCTAATACCCTGCATATCACAACACCATGCAAAAAGTACTACCGGTAAATGAAATATCTTTGCAGTTAAAAAAAATATTAAAAAAATAAACACAAGCAATAAACATGTGCAATGTGCAAATGCATGATACTTTATCATGATACTTTATCAGAAGTACAAGCAAAAGGGCTTACCTCTGGTTATAGGTTCCTTTAAAAGTGGCAATTGAAAGTATGATTATAAACACTAGGTTTAAATTGTATCATCCCAATTCATATTCAGCAAAGTTTATATTTTAATACGGCTGATTGACAAAATCCCATGATAAAACATTCATCTAAATATCTTTCTTCATGAAGTAAAACAACCAATAACTCCTTAATATATAATTTTCCATTGACTACTATTATAGTATGATGATATGTGACCCGGCACCACAAAACCAACAAAAAGTCGCAACCAGCGATTCTCCGTAATCAGCTAAAATGTCAATTTAGGTGAAAAAAATAGATTTTAGTTTTTTTGCATTTTCTGAAAGAGTGGTCTTTTCTGTACCTAGTATCAAAATTTGGAAGTCTAAAACATAGTAGAAGATGTGTTTTAAACGGTTTTTCTAGACCAGTTTTTTTTTGCACAGCCTTCGGTCTCTTCCAAAATTTGATCACTTTTCCCGAGCGAAATTATCGTAGTCCGGAAATGGTCGGTCGTTGCTAACGGGTCGTGCTACGCGGGCTGTGATTGGTCCGTTATAGCAATCGAGTTCCAGATTTGCGTTCGTCTTATATTCTCCGTTAACGACTTCGAGTAGCTTGATTGTACATCACATATCCAGAATTTGTTGATCAAGAGTAAGAACATTATTATATTTTATACATTTGAGAGTGACAAGTTGCGAAAAAGTCTACAACGTCGTTACAATGCCAGGTTTTGTACGTGAGCAGAGCCGTGGGATGGTACCGGGGTGCACCAACGCAGATGCCCGGCTAGCTCGGGCGGTCAACGAAGCGATGATGCGGGGGCTAGCTGCGGGGGATCAGGCCAACCTTACAGCTTTGCTTACTGAACACTTCGGGCAAGACAGCGACGAGAGAATTCCTGATAATGTGGTTACAAATAATTGCCCAGATGTATACAAAACAAGATAGGTGACAAGCAGTGTTATGTAAGGGGGAACAAAAAGACTCCGGGTCCACCATGAATAGGCATTGTCTAGTGCAGGTGTCTCGGCACTATGTTGCAGTTCACTTAATCTGTCCAATTACAACTCTATACATTTACAACATAATAACTTTTGAAAGACTTAAGTCCACACATTGAAACCTCAAAAACATAATGAACAGACTATGTTTGACCATCAGGCCAAATTTCAGCCTAATCTGAAAATCTCTTCATAGTGGTTGCTATGGCCTTTTGATTCACCCTTCTATTGATTTCCCTGTGGTTTGCTTGCTCCGCATGCTTGAATAGCCCCAAACTTTAAAGCTCTCTTTCTCACAATTTAATACCAGTAACCTCCCTCACCAGCTCTTTTCATTCACTAAATTGAAAGGGTTAGGAAGCTTCAATTTGGACAAGTAATATACCATTTTAATGAGGAGAACTTCTTCTTTCATAATCAGATGAAATCAGGAAAATAATTTGTTGCGACTTTTTGGTGGTTTTGTGGTGCCGGGTCACATATAAAATTTGCAATTGTATGATACTAGCAATCATAGTCTTGTAAAATAGTGTACATACCGGGTATGTGATTTTCTGTTTAGTTTTCCCACTTTTTTTGTATCCAATATATACATGTACTTAATGTCATTAATAAAATGATTAACTTTGTAATATATATCTATTGCTGACATCCATATTGTTTATTAGGTCAAACTCATGTTGATTATTTTCTTTTTCTTTTTTTCCTACTAAAAATCTTACATGGAATTAACTCGAGAATAGACAAGTCTATCACATAGCACATGTATAAAAACATTTCACTGCTTTGAGAAGTTTGTACTCACTTGAATAGTCGTCTCCGCTGGACATGGAATCCAATCCGAGTCTAAGAGACGGATTTCATACGACTCAGAAGAATTTCCACATCTTGTTGCATAACATCTCCCTTCTAAGTCCCCCGGTGTACACGTTCCCTAGATTAACAGAGATAAACATGAGAATTGAGATTAAAGATAATTCCAACCTTAATAGACAACTCCACTAAAAGAAAGCAGACAAATCAGAGAAGCAGACTGGTGAAACTTGAATAAAATTGGACAAAAAATTAGAAAGTTATGATTTTTTGAAAGCTGTAATCACTATACTTATGGGCACTTCAAATTGGCTGAATCGGTAATGTCATTGTCAAGAAGTGCCTGACTAATTTCCTATTTGTTTCAACTCACAAAATATTCAAAATTTCATTTTTTTTCTTCAAAATGTGAAATTCAGTAGGATCTTTTTTTCAATAAATAATAATATGCTATTCATAATATATTTTGAGTAGTACTCAAGGTAGAATTAAGATTAAGAGGGTCAAAATACGAATCCCTTTTGATATTCTGTTCATTAGCATTTCTAATGACTGGCTTGTCAAATCGTTTACATTTAACTTTGTCAGATGACTCTACATCAATAGAATTTGGGATGAGTGTGATTCATCAGATACAGTGAGTGATTTCAAGTTGGGTGTTAGTGTTAGTGTTAGTGTTTAGAGCAGTCAAGAGCTCTTAAATCGAGCGGAAAATTTACTGATGAAATTAAGAGCCCGATACCGATATCAAAATCGATAGCTTAACACCAGCTGTGACGTCACCACATACTTGATTTCACGACGATGATTTAAAAATAGTACATAAAAACTTAAGATATCATGGAAAGTACAGAATAACATTTACACCTATTTCTCTGGTCTTATAAAATGACTAATTTTACACATAAGAATATATGAATTACCTGTTTCACATATTTGTATTTGATCGTCAGACAATAAATTGGCGTCGTTTGTGCGTTGACTGTGTGCGGATACAACACTAACACCGAACTGGAAATCAACATTTGCTTAATCCCTAGGGGCTAGTGTTAGTGAATAGGACATTTGTACGTAAAATATTAACACCAGCCACAAAGGTCGGTTCAGCAGACGACAATTTTGCAAAATCGATAACACTAGCTACCGGAAGTTGACGATATTCAGAGGTCAAAGCCTTAACACCAGCTGATTTCCATTTCGGTGTTTAGGCTGGTGTTAGTGTTAATTAAACACTAACACCAGCCTTAAACACCCAACTTGAAATCACTCAATGCATATCATCTGCAGAGAGCCAGAAGGGCATTAATAATAGACTTTAACACAGAGTTAACACCCTTCTGGCTCCAAAAAGATGGTATGTGTATGTATGTATAGGGTTGCAGGTGATGTGTCCCCTTACCTCCAAAATAGAATTTGATGCGAAACATCTGCTGTCGGGTCCGGTCATTTCGCCAGTCACATTGAGATTCACACTACTGGATGAAAGCACACACTGATTCTCTGATTCTGGCCAATAAACCTTGCAACCATCCAGATATATGTTAGTAGTGCAGGTAGCTTTGTTCAGTCCAAGATAGTCACAGCCTGATGTACTGATTAAAGAGAAGAAGAAAAAGAAGAAAACTCCATTACTCTGTCCTCATACTTCCAACAGGTACTCTAATTTGCATACAAAACAAAAACATCAATATCTATGCATAAATTATGCAAATGAGCTTGCTGATATGCATGTTTACATCTGAAAGGACTCAGGACTAAGAAAATAAAATTGGGAAACACTTTGTGTATTTTAATAGTGCAAATAGTGCATTTAGGAAAAAACAAAAAAACAAAACAAAAAAAGGTAATCTATTTCATATATATTTCTCAGAATATGTACCAAAACTAATAGAAATTGTCTATATCAATATATATATTCTATTTATCATAATTATAAAAGTAGGATAAACTTATTGTAACATGCTGCACCAAAAAGTGCATACTCAGAGAGTGAGCCCTGTTGTGTTACCACCACAGTGGTACTTGCATGACTGTGCTTCGACAAATGCCTAGTCTATCCTAAGGCTCGGTCTTAACGACCTCATGGCCCATTATCAAGAGGACTGCAGACTAAACAGACATAACAAGATCATTATGTGGCACTCTCTACCCAGGGTCCAGGGACTTTCCCCCAAGAAATGGATGAGAAACTGAGTTCTCTGTGTGTAACTTGGATAACAAATCTTCTGAGCAGCAAATGCATCTTGACAATGGTCTATATGTACCATTCAAAAATTTGTGCATGTATTTTATAGTTAGTATACAATAATGTTAAGTTTTTACAAAGTTACTCAACTGTGATGTATAAACTTATGTAAAATATGACTGAAAAGATGGGAGATAACACAAAAGCAAGAATTTTTTTTAGAAATTTGGGTTCTAAGAACCTCTTATAAGAAAAATCATATTTTGTGCATAAATTATGCAAATGAGCTCATGTATATGCATATATCTAGCTAAATTTGCATAATGCTGTTTGCAGGGGCCATCCAACAGTACAAAATTCTATACTGCATAAATATCAATGTGACTTTAATATGGTAGAAACAGATTGCACTGCTATTTCTGGTAGTACACAAGATGAGTTGTTTTCAGTGAACTCATGAATATTCATGAGGTATATGAAAGAAACACATATCTCCCAAACATATCGCATTGAAATGGCATCTTAGGACCCAATGCCGCCAAAATGGTGGTTCAAGGTATTTACCACAATCAATATTAACTATACCAACCTCTCATTACAGAAGAACTGGGTGAAGTTGGTAGCGCAGTATTCCACCGAGCCAAACTGGCAGCCTTGGTCCTTACCCCAGGGGAAGTCCCCAGCGTATTCATAATTCACCTTGTACCAGCCAGAATCCTCAAACACAGCCAGGGTCATGTTGTCCAGGAAGGTTGAGTGCGCCTGAAAGAAAATTGTGTTTCATTTATTTCTTTTCCTTCTCTGCATTTGTATCCCAGAGGACAAAAATATATATATCTTCATTGTTATTGTCTGCTTAGAGATTTTTTTTTTAAATTAAGAAAAAAAGTAAACTGAATGCGAAAGTCTAATTATGTAGTACAAAAGATTAATTGAGTATTGTGAGGATTTGGAATCTTCAAAATGATAACAGATTGACTCAATCTTGATGAAATTCACATGCAAGTACTGCAGAGCACTGTGCACATATATGGGTACATGGGACTACACACACATGTGGCATCACAATTTGTAGTCCCATATGTGCATATGTGTGTCAGTGCTTTTATTTTTTTTAGCGAGGATGATTTTCAGCTAGTAAGATATTTTGTCTAACATATTTATTAATTGACATTCATTTTGCAAGTACGTCTTGAAAAACAATTCCACCTTAAATTTTGAGTAGATCCTGTCATTTTGAGCATATATTCAGACAATTTATCGAGTGGAAACATAAAATCAACTTTCTGTTATAAAAATGCAGTCTTCGGTGAGACATCAAAATATTGAAGTAGTGCTAGATGAGTATTTACCTGTAGGATGGCAGGGGCCATAACAGAACCGTACATGTATCGTGTTTCCCAGTGCGATGATACTCCTTCTCCACCCTGAAAAAAAAAAAAACATTTTATTAGAATATGCCAACTGCAGTCAATTCTGTTTATAAAAACAACTCAAAGAAAAATAAAAACATGGCCCTAGTACACATGTTAAGTACAGGTATAAAATACTCATGATTTTTTGCAATTGTGCCCTTTCTCTTCTTTAGCAAAATACAAAAAATTGTACTTTCCTGTGACACAAGCCCAGTGCTGTAACAGAATTGAAAGTACCTGTACATTTATACTTTCTTCAGCAAAATGCAGAGTTGGCCTTTTTACTCAGGTCGATATGAAAGAAAGTGTAACTCTATGCCCTTTAGTTGCCTTTACAGCCATAAGAAACCTTTTCTTGCTTGAAATTTGAAAAACAGAAATTAAAATAGAGAAACTTTCTCACCAGATTTTCTAGAGGAACACCCATTTCTTCTTCTTCAGTGCAGCCAAAGTGAATCTGAGATGCAGCCACAACCGATGGGGTGTGGAGTCTAGACTGCCCACTGGCATCCACTCTCACAACATCCTCTCTTGTTTCGCACTCAAGTCCATCTTCTACAGGAAGAAAAAAAAAGTAAATTTACATCAAAACAAAAGTAAAAAATAAGATATCCAAATCAGAGTAGGAAAAATGGGAGGGTCATGCATTAATTTTGTTTGGATTGAATGGGGCCAATCTTGACTAGCATTTGCTATTTTGTTGGCTCTATTTACTGGAGGTCTACATTTGTCATGCCATCATTTAACGACCTTAATAAATGAATAAATTTTTCTCCTAGGCCCTGTCTTACAAAGAGTTGATATCAATCGCAACTATGTACATAAGAGATAGGAGACTGCAAACTTGCAATTGATTGGAGGACTTGCAATTGATTTGGTTCAATCGCAAGTCCTCCAATCATATGATAACTTTTATCTTGTTTTTAAGATGGTATCTACTAACAAACATAATTGGCTAATAAAAAGCTTGGGCGCTTAAGAAAAGGAAATATTGGTAGGGAAATCTTCTTGATAACCGGACTGATAAGGATAATAACTAAGTGAAATCATACTTAACCAACTGCTGCAAAAAAAAATTCTCCCATATCCTGATTTAAGTTGGGCTTAGTGTTAAATAGGCTCATAAACTTACCACATACACTACAATCTTGAAACTGATCAAAAAGGCTTGTAGAAAATCCAAGAACATGAAATGCTTCATGCAGGGCAAGCTGAAATAAGACACAAATATAAGCACAATCATAGATTTTATTAATATGTGGTATTTGTTGTTGAACTGTGCAGCAGCCCAATTTGTCCCATAATCATGCAATACTTCAATGATTGTTCACACCAAAAAATAAATCTGAAGTGATGACTATCACCACTTAGTTAAACTGTTTACCTTATGTGTACCGGTAACTGAAGTTACTGAACTCAAATATCAATCTATATAGCATAAAATATTTTCTCAAATTTAAGTGAGACAATGAATTCACAGTGGCACAAGAAAGTGTTTAACCTGTCATGATATTGCTCATGGTAAAGCTTTACCAGAACCTATAAAACAGAAGATAAACATCTCTTGATTGATTTCCAACCAAATGAACATGTGAATAGATATTAAAGAATGAGAAAACAACTTTTTTTCTTTTACCAGAGTAAATTTGTCTTGATCATATTCCTCACTCAAAAGAGGGTCAGGACAAAAGTTGATCACTCCAGCGATTGGTCTGCTAAACTGATCCTGCTTGCAGTATGATGCATATGCAAACACATCCTATGAAAAAAAATCAAAAGAAAGAAAATTTAATATACATAATTATTATTTTTTTTTTTTTCTCCATATTTTTCCCTCCACAGGGATTTTATTGATTTTCATTTGAAACAAATTAACCAATATATATTCAAGGTAATTTACATTTATAACAAAACTAAAATTGGCTTCTCAAGATACAAATATTGTTGAACTGTTGAGTTAACAGAAAACTAACAAATCAATAATTCATTTCTGATATTCATGAGAAAAAAGAAGAAAACAAAATATCATTTTATGTAAACAAATTCCTGAATTGAAAGCAATGAAATTATTATCATCAAAATGAAGCCACATTAGAAATAAAGGTAGGTTATATACAAACTTCAAAATTTATTTCAAATTCAACCATGATAAAAGTCCTGAGCCTGCAATTTAGTTTTTTTATATAAAAATATATTTATGAATTAATAATCAAAATCAGTACCTTCAATTTTCATGCTTGATTTTTCCATGATATCACATCCCATCATGTCTAATATATCAAAGTTTCCAAGTAAATAATGTCTACCAAGAGTCAGATGTGTGTTAACGTTATAGGAAGGAACACAAGTTTATGCCTTTCTGGTTAAAAGTAGTTGATATGTTAGACCATAATACCTTATCTTGTTTCATCAAAACCCCAGAATATTATGTAAAATCATGAAAAGTACTTGTAACACTTCCCAACAAATCCTAAATAGCCTGTTCTTGTGATGTCACATTTTTTAAAGCCACAACTAACTAAATGACTCACCCCTGTATTGCAACGTGTTGTATGCTCAGCTTTGACATAAAGCACAATATCTGCATTAGGAATACCAGATCCTTCTTCAAAATGGGTGACGGCAGGCTCTGGACTAATAGCATCCCATGTCCATAGACCCTCCAGATGATCATCAGGAATCTGAACCAAGAAACACAATTTTTAGAATATAATAATAGTAATAGTATGAATAATGCCCATTATAGACAAGCATCCTTTCTGGGTAGGTTTTACAACACAAACACTTGCATTGATTTGATTAAGCACATATTGTCCATCTCTATTTAATTTTGTTCCTATTGTAAGTAATTTCTACAAAAGTGAGTTGTGGTCACACAATGTTCACAATAGTATTTGTTTATTATAGTGCAGAAATCACTTTAGAATTCATCTCATAAACCGCAGGCAATAATACCATATTTCATAATTTCTTTAATACATTGATGGACGGTTGCTGAAAGATTTTAAGCACATGAGATTATAGGGTATTCACTACAGCATAAAACAGAATTCAATTTTGTTTCAACCTTTCATAAGATTTCTTTTAGAGACTACATGTTTGTCTGTGGCACAGAATTCTGTTGGGAAATAAAACCTTACCTCAAAATTATCCAGACACTGTTCTCTATAATTTGGTGAAATTTCTGCACATCTGAAATTGTTAAATGCACAACACCATAGTATTAAAACAATGATATCAGAAGATTAGTGCAGTTGTGAAAAGTGAAAAATACTAATTACAAAAACATGATGAGTAACAACACCCAAGCTATGGATATCCAACTTTTACATCCTTTTCCGGAGCAAGTAATATGAAACATATAGCAAGCATTAATATTTTAAATCAAAACCTTCCAATAGGCCACACTTGGCATGAATTGGTGTCTTATTCCCTGTAAAGTGTGAATTTATGTAAATATAGGCAAAAATATATAATTATATTCCTGAAGATGTGAACAGCATCAAATAACTGAATAAAGTAAATGACCTCACAAAGCAGCTTCAATAAGCTCTTTTTATCACAAAGCATAGAGTTGACAATAACTTGTATTTCATATTACCTGTGTTCTCAGATGAGTGTTCTTAAAAAATAAAAAATATTAATTTGCAATTTCAGATTGATCTCTACCTTATTTATTGAAATCAAATTTATGTTATTATCTTTTATTTTTCACAACTCAAGTTTAGTGTAAACTGCAAAATTATATTGCTATGATAATTTTGTTTTTCTCTTGTATGAAAATATTTAACAACATGATAGACCCCCTATCATCTTCTAATGGCAAGGGACTTACTTTCCATCATTTTGTCCACCGTTGTATGTAGTTCTACAGGCTGCTTTAGAGCGATCTATTAGCAGTGAGCCTTGCACAGGGTAAACTGGTTTGAAACAAAACAAAATTGTTTGAAAATAATTAATAATTAATCATTTAGTCACTTACGATATAAATCAACACTCAAATACAACCACTGGCAATCATAACAATCTTTTCTATTAAAGTACACTAAATACAGTGCATTACCGTAGTTCTATTTTCAGAAACATAAATAAGTTTTTTGTTAACACATTTTTACAATTATTGATGTTGTTCAAAGATCTGTTTACTTCTTTTATTAATACTTCTTGAACAAAAGTCTCTTGACAACAGCTACCCGAGGGTTGCTGAAGGTTGCCAGACATAGCAACAACTCATGTATGTTAATTGTGAAGTGGATTCCATCCATACTGTAGATACTTGCTTTTGTCCACAGCAGGTGCATTAAATAGTTAGTAACAAAAGTTCTGGAGAGGAACATGCATGAATAGAATTAGACATAAAATAGTAAACAGGTTTTTCAGTGTTTGTTGATACTATTTGCACATTTCTACAAAATAGACCCCTTTACCAATATATTTAAATTTATGCATATTTCTCTCCAGGTGTAAAAGATCTGTGGATATTAGAACCATGTGCTATCTATGAACCGGTGGACTTATTGAAAACAGAAGGAAGTAAAAGAGCTATTTCCATTCCATTTTTGTCACTCTCCCTACCTGATAGAAGTTTTTGAATGACAGATGTTGCACCAGCCATGATGGTCTCTAGTTTTTCAACCTGCACTGAGTCCATCAGATGCTCCTCATTCTGGACAAACGTCTTCACTCTGATTGGCTGGTAGGCATTTGCTTCTTCCTCGACTGACCTCTTTGATTTTGCGCTTACATCACCTGTAAGGGGGAGGGGGGGGGGGGGGTCATGATCATGAAAACACTTAATCATCATATCCTGTAGTGTTAATGCTGTTGGTACATTTCTTTATGGTACATGTCATCCTCTTCAATGATATTTCATACTCCAATTTCCTTGGATTATTTGGCCAAGGAGTATGAAAATGACTACCGTATTCTTATATAGGGTTGTATGTCTGGGCATGACATGTTGATGATGTTGGTCAACATATCTTCAAAATGCAAACTAAGATAGTAGACTAAGAATATGATGATTCCATAAAGTATTAAAGATAAACTGTCCCGACATCAGTCATTTGTAACTTCAACAATTTTTACAATTTTGTTGCAAATATTCAACAACAACAAATCTGTTTTCATAAACAACACAACCGACATAAAGTCAGAAAAATGTGATGCCTGTCATTATAATCTCTTATTCAAGATATGTGAGTGATACTTAATAACTTTTGGAAAATTTATCTATTTAAATCATGAAAACTGAATTCTGAAAACTCATTTCAAACTCAACGTCAAACTCAAAGTTTAATAAGTTTTCAATTCGAAACTTTTGAATTGATTGAATAAAGGACCGCTGCCATATTTACCTGGATGGTATTTAATAAGTGTTCTTTCTACGTTTTGATGCTTTTGAACTTCATCAAATATGCAACGGCTTGGAGCTGGAGCAGACGACAGAGAAGCAGCTTTCCAACATTGTAGAAAAATGATGATCATCACAGTCAGAATTAGTTTTAGATTTATCATGGTGTTCCTCTTATTCGTATCCATTGTCAAGGTGTTGGTGGCATAGACTCTAGCTCCTTTTGTTTAACTTGTCAACAGGTGTGCGATTCAGTTAAAATAAGTAATTATTCTCGGCTCGTCATTTGTCAGTCTCACTTTCACTTGACTCAGCATTCTCAATCTCAGCAAAATCAAATAAGTCAAGGGAAGGGCCCTAGATCTACACACAACTTTGTAAACAAATTAACAATAACATGTGGTATCAAGAAAAGTCATACTCATCATAGCTATTCAATGCATTCTGCACAAGTTTGAATAGTCAGATTGTTTCCACGCTACGGTACGTTCGACGACGCGTACCGCTAGGCTCCAGCGGTAACTATCATCGCTAGCTAGCTAGAGTAGAAATCGGTATTTACAAGGGTTCTGTACTTAGCCTTAGTACTAAGCTGAGTATGATGTTGTATTTAATATATTAACTGTTTTTCATTTAAAATCTAATGAATTCGTATTTGATTTGTTTAATTTATTTATTTGAAATATATTCGTCTTAATTTAAATTGTTTTATAATGGCAATCTTCCCTTTTAAAATTATTTTAACCCAACATCAGCCATAAAAAGACTATTCGGTAACGTATAGAATTTCGTCTTGCACAAGAGTTTATGCCCGAGGACGCGATTTTCGATTTTGCCAGGATTTTTCATACGGCTAAGATCCGAGTGCAAGGATTGTGATCTTGAAGCGGTGTGTAAAAATTAATCCCGCACCCGTAAAGTACACACCACTTTTTTTTTGTCTAGATCTAGTTGTTGTGACACTGCTCTTGTTAAAATGCCGCTTTTTGAGGGTCTCAGCGTTGGAGTAGAGAAAACAGCCGCCGTCTTTGACATAGGTGCTGCATATACAAAGTGAGATATTAATACTAGACCCTATATGGTTTAATAACTGTGAAATATCTGTGTGAGTTGACGTTTTTGTGCTTGAGTGTGAATGTGAGATTACCAGATGGATCATGAGCCGATTCGCCTGGGCCGCCCCGGTGGCGCTAGGCCTGTACGGTCTCGGTGTCCGAAGCCGGTGAAGGGTGTGGTATGTATGGGCGTGGCCGTGGAAGAGTGTGTAGATCTATCGAACTAATGTATAATTTTGAAATGCAACTCCTCGCCTGTAGATTCAAGATCTAGACTTAGTATACTATCAGAGAATGGGAGGGGTGGACAAAATATAAATTTAGCCTTTTTTTGTTTAATCTATTTTTTTTTAATTATTAATTTAATTATTTTTATTTTATTTTTAGATTTATATTTATTATTATTAGATCTACTATCATTGTCTCCTCCTCCTCCTCCTCCTCCTTCTCCTCCTCCTCCTCCCCCTCCTCCCCTCCTCCCCTCCTCCCCCTCCTCCCCTCCTCCCCTCCTCCCCCTCCTCCCCTCCTCCCCCTCCTCCCCTCCTCCTCCTCCTCCTCCTCCTCCTCCTCCTCCTCCTCCTCCTCCCCCTCCTCTCCCTCCTCCTCCTCCTCCCCCTCCTCTCCCTCCTCCTCCTCCTCCCCCTCCTCCTCCCCCTCCTCCCCCTCCCCCTCCTCCCCCTCCTCCCCCTCCCCCTCCTCCCCCTCCTCCCCCTCCTCCTCCTCCTCCTCCTCCTCCTCCTCCTCCTCCTCCTCCTCCTCCCCCTCCCCTCCTCCTCCCCCCCTCCTCCTCCCCCTCCTCCTCCCCCTCCTCCTCCCCCTCCTCCTCCCCCTCCTCCTCCTCCTAAATGTGTCTAAACATATGCAAACAATTTTTTTCACAATTCTATGAGCAATAGAATGTTGCATAACTTTAAAAACAAAGATCTGCATGGAAGAAAGTAAGAGGTGGATGAAGAAATGGATCCTTATCTGTGTAAAGTCCAAATTTTGATCAAAGGAAATAATGTACATTGAGCGCATACATGTACATGTAGACTTATATGCATCTTATTTGCCATTCATGATTTTGTTCGTGGTTTTTTTTTTCTTCAATGAATTCTTCTTTTTTTCTCCTCAGGGTGGGGTTTGCTGGTGAAACAAGTCCAAGAGCAACGATACCAAGTAAAATTAAACTCTCCAAGACAGATAAGGTTGTCCATATCTGGGACTATTCCAGTACAGACGAGCTGTATGATGCACTGGTGGAATTTCTACACCATGTATACTTCAGGTGATTAAAAAGAGATTTTTAGTTGTGGTTTAATTGAAGAGAATGTTAGGATAGAATTTAAATGTTGATAATCAAATTGATATCATAATATAAAACACATGTTATCAAAACATGCTTCAACTTTTATGTTCGATTCATCCGATTTTGTCAATGATATTGAATCTGCTTCAAGCAATTATCACCAATAATTTAATTTGTATTGCCTGTGTAGTTAAATGTGAATGTCATTCAATCATGTCCATGTGACCCAAGAGTGAAGTATGGTTTTATTTTATTTTTGTGGGTGGGGAGGGGGGGACCTTTTTAATAGTTTACCTCACCCCACCCCACTTTCTTTTCTTCATAGCATATGTTGTTGTCTTTATTCAAAGATTTATTGCATAATACTTGGTTCAGTTGATTGTAATGAATGTTGAAACAAATCATTATTTCGGTGATGAAAATGATCGTAATTGAATTTTTGGGAGAACTGCATATGTATACCTTATATGTTATCTGAGTGTGATAGGACTTTTCACAAATTTTTGCCTCGGTTACAAACTTTATGTTGCTGAGAATCCAGTCCTTGATAAAGAAATATTACTATATGTTATTTTCAGGCATTTGTTGGTGAATCCAAGAGACCGTCGTGTGGTGGTTTGTGAATCTATCTTGTGCCCCACACAGTTCAGACAAACCCTTGCCAAAGTCTTCTTCAAGAGATATGAGGTATGTCTGTATCTGATCTTGTATTCTTAGCTGCTGACTTCCATTTAATAAAGATGTATATTTTATTGTTTTTATTCATATCATTTCTTAGTGATCATTTTATGAAGATTCAAAGTGAAGTACACATTGTTGCAGGAGTACTGTTGTATAGGATTCCAAATTGAAGAAGAAAAAAAAACACTATAGATACATGTAATATTTATGAGATATGCTCAAAGTACATTTAAAATGTAAGGAATGTTTCAGATTTGGTCCTGTGTCAACAATTTGATTCTTATTTCAAGAGATCCAAAGATCCAGTATTTGTATAAAATCATTGATTTCTCTAACATTGTTTCTGTAGGTCCCATCAATACTGTTTGCTCCATCACACCTCACCACACTCTTCACACTTGGGATCAACACAGCACTAGTCCTGGATGCTGGCTACAATGAAACAGTGGTTCTTCCAATATCCTTTCTCTACTCGTGCTTTTGTTTCCATTATAATTTTAATCTTAGTAGGGTTGTGGCTAAGTGTTCATCTGTTGGAGATGCAGGCAACCGTTCATACTTGAGCCCTGTAACACCAAAATGATAACCGAAGCCACATATTTTAAAACTTTTTTTTTTTTTTAATTCAAATTTATTTATTTCACTTTTCTTAAAAAATACAATGTATGGATAAATAGACAATTGAAGAAGAACATTGAACATACATAACAAAATAAACAAATGAAAACAAGGTTTGTGTACTGTGATAAAGTGGATGTGAGGAAGTAGCAAAGGCAATTGACCTGTCAATGCTACTCCTAGAATTAACATTCATCACTGTCAGTAACCCTTGCAAATGCATCTTGATTAGATAACATAGGCTTGCGTTTTCCATTTTTGCAATTTATGTTTTTTTTTTAGGAACTAGTAATTCAATCCAAATTGTTGCACCATTTCAATTTATTAAAAATGAGTGCATGCTCTACTGTTTTCTAAATCAGTATACAAAACTTTGATACACTTTCATGCATAACGTGTATGTTTTCATGTTTAAAGTATGTTTATTTATTGTTCCTTGACATAATGTTATTGATTTACGTCTATGAAGGCTACCCAATCATTAAAGCTGTAGAATCATTGCCTCTTGGTGGAAGAGCAATTCATGAGTAAGTATTCAGTCTGCCTGTATGGATGAGACATGATAATCCTCTTTACATTTCTCATATTCATTTTTGCTTAATTACTGTACACTTTTCTAGAAATAAATGATTGAAGCTAGTGGATTGTCACAAAAAGATTTTTATAAATTGAAAGAAACTTGTGACTTCAAAATTTACTTTAGAATTCATAAGATATATGACGATTTCATGAGGTGCTGACTTTATTAGTGAAATTTATCTAACAAATTATCTTTATGAAATTTGAAAAGATTTATATATATGCACAATATCAATTTGAGTCTAGTTTGATTTCCTGTTGAAGATCTTGAGCAGCGCTCAATTTCTTGTTCGTAGACAAAGATTTGTATAGAAAATGTGAAAAGAACAATTTAAGCAATCTTCACTTTCAATTATACAATCGTAAAGGTCCTGTGTAACAAACAGAATTTTACTCTTTTTTTTTACACTTTCAGGAACCTTGAGCGCCAGCTGAAGGAGACGGGGACAATCAAAGAGAATGGAGAAGAACAGAAACCTTTGTTATCTGTTATGGACAAGATACCCCCTGATGTTTTAGAAGATATTACTGGTAAGAAAACCAAATCTGTGATGGATTTTTGCACTGGCATTCTGTTATAGGGTGTCAACTATAACTGTGCCCTCTATCATTCATTCACTGTATTAATAATAATAATACAACAAATTATATAGCGCTTGTGACATTAAATTTTCAAAACGCTGTACACAAATCAAGATTACTTCAAGAAAAATCAATATTACAAATGGAATTAACATTACTTATATTACCAAGAACATAGAATATTAATAGCATTATTCTGGTCTAGAGCATTCCCTCAATGTAAATTTACAGGATAAAGCAACCACCATATGGAAGGTTCATTTACACATACACATGATGTAGTGTCCCTTCAATAACACTTTTATATTGGTGTTTAGTATTATTTGAGAAGCTGCATTTAACGTTTAATGTGTTTTATGATGAATGTTTCACTTTCTTGTACAAACATAGTTTTAAATCTTAATTGTACATGTTGACACAACCAACGATAAGCAGTACTCACTTTCCTGGATTAAGCTCATGCTGCAATAAACGTTGAGGTTAGTCAGGAACCCCGTGACTTTTACAAGCCAATTGCCTGTCTAATTATGAAGATATTTATAATTTGAAATCAAAACCAAATTTTTTTCTTTCCTAACGGTTTCCATAACACTACAGTCTATTGGGGAAAACGAGTTTGGTAAATCCGGTCACTCAAAGATTTTACTTTTTTGAGGCACTTCTATTTAATCGATTTTTTTTTGAAGGGCTTCAATATTACACCATATCACAGACCCTGGTAACACGTAGGGCCGTGCATCTCAGATTTAACATTGTTAAACGAAGCCTTTAATATATGTATTGCCACATTCACCATCTTTGTCATCATTATTAAACTTTGTTTGTATGCAGTGAGGAGCTGCTTTATGACCAACATGGAGAGAGCAACAGCCATTCAGCAGAGCATTCTTCAGGCTGATGATAGTAAGGTGAGAACATGAGTACATGAAGTGAATTTCTAATATATATCTTGAAACTGACATTTATGACATCAACAACCTTAACATTTTAAAGATTGTTACTTAGATATTTCTTAGGCTTTACCCAGTCATGATAGTGCTTGATCATAATATTGTCCGATAATAAACTGATCAGACTTATAATATCCCTTCTACTAATAGTTACTGCAATTTGAATATAACTGTGAAATCTCACCTTTTGCAAGTGCTGTGGGTTTGATAGTTTTATTCAATAAATAAATACATGTACAGATTTGATTTGATTGATTTTATTTATTCATTTCATATAACAATTGTTTGCACAATAAAGAATATAGTTGACAAAGTAAGATGAAAATTATGAAATGAAACAGGAACCTACTGGAAAGCATAGCTTGTTTGTGTAGGTTCCCAAGAATAAATATAATATGAACATTATTATCATAAATAATTTTAAAGTGTCTTAATAATCACAGTGAAATAGATATAATATAATAACGTATTTTTGTAAACCATTTTAAAGTATCTAAATAATCAAAACAAATTTTTAAAAAAATGAATTACAAAACGGTACACAAAGGACAGGAAAATTACATAAAAAGATAAGACAAGACATGACAAAACAAGTCATAACAGGACAAGATAAACAAGACAGGATGGGACAAGACACACAAAAGGACATGACAGGACAAAACAAGAAAAAAACAAAGCTGCACACAACAGAAGTTAGAGGGAGAGGGGGAGAGAGAGAGAGAGAGTGTGAAACAGGGGAGATGTGAGAAGTTCAACTTGTAGGAGACATGTATTTTTGTATTAAATTCTTTTTGAACACTCTACTAAAACTATAATATGTGGGTTTATTTCTAACTGGATCTGAAAGAGAGTTCCAAAGTTTTGGACCTGAAAAATTATATTGTAAGGCGTGGATTGATTTGTATCATACTTAAAATTTTCATACCTTTCCTACCCTAGTGGCCAAGCCCTGCAGCATCTGTTGACTACCCACTGAATGGTGGTAGAACCCTGACCATGGATGGCAAATCAAGAGAGATAGCTTGTGAGGTCCTCTTTGAAATGGACAATGAAGAGCAGTCCATCGCCACTCTTGTCCTTGACTCTATACTCAAGGTTGGTGAACTCTAAAATCTTCCTTTTTATTGTATTATAATAATAATAAATAATAACAATTATAATTATAATAATAATATTAATTATAATAATGATAATAATAATAATAATAAAAAGCTTATAAAGCGCTTACCACCTGGTTTAGGTTGAATGTACTGAAAGGGAATCCATTTTAACTGGGCTCTTTATCGTTGACAATCTGTTTTCTGACACGCTGAATCTAGAATATGATAATGAAGTTTTGTATCACCTGATCATGTTATTTTTTCCTCTCTTCATTATTCTGTTGTGATAGTTTTTTTCTCTCTAAAGTTTGTTTATTCTTCCACTAGTGCTTGGTCAGTGATTTTTCAAGGATTTTATCAGCTCTAATTATTCAGATTAATCACAGTGATAGGAAAATTATTATTAGATGTCTTATATTTTGACATATTTCCTTTAATTATTATCATACTACCTGTGCCTAAAGGAAGAACTGCCTGCTACAACACAGGTCTTTATTGGAAATGATAGCTGTTTCCTGTGCAGATTCATGTAATACTAGTCCACCCACACCCCCCCCCCCCCCCTTGTTTGTGTGTGGTTGAGTTCAGCATCATTTATCACAATCTACAGCAGCGTAAAAAATATCCTGTATGTTTCTCATGCCTTTGATAGAATGTCTAACACATCCCTTCCATCTCGTCTCTTCCCTGACAGTGTCCAATCGACATGCGGAAACCCCTTGCTGATAACCTGGTCTTCATCGGAGGCACATCCCTGTTGCCTGGTTTCTCTCATCGGCTTCTGGCCGAGCTGAAGCTGCTCCTCACCAAGCCAAAGTACAAGCAATGCTTTGCCATCACGACCTTCAAAGTACATTCACCTCCAGCTCAGGCCAACTTTACAGCATGGCTAGGAGGTAAGTGCCAAATTTACCTTTTGATGTCAAACCTCTTTCTTTCTTTCTCTTTCCAGTACAGTAGAAACCTCATTATAACAAACTCCTTGGCCAATTCACAAATGAGGCTTAAATTTAACCCATGGTTTAAATCTTCTTTTACAAACCCATGGTCTAAAGTTAGCCCAAAATAAGTGTGATACAGTCAGAGGTCCAATATTAGACGCGCACAAGGCAAGGTACGCTTATTTTGTGCTAATTTTTAAACCATGGGTTATGTAAATGAGGGTTTAAACCATGGGTTAAGTTAAACCTCCTTTGTGAATTCAGGCCCTTGGGACGAGGGAAATTACCTTGTTACTTGAAGCTAAAATGCAATAAAATATATAAAGAAGTGGATCACCAACATTAGCTTGTTATATTGAAAGTTTGTGATAACTGTGTTCCTTCTAAGTGGTTCCTCTGTGTTACAGTAGACGATTGGTTAATGCTGTAGCAAATAGCATTGTAGTACCTACTGTTGATCTTGCATAATTTGTGTATGCCTCCTCAATATAGATGGAGTCATAGGGGTCATGCTTGTAGGTTATATCCTTCTATCTGTGTTGTTTTTATTTACACTTTGGCTTTCTTTCTTTTTCTTTTCATCTATTTAATTTTTTCAAATGAAGGGTAAATTGATTTAATCTTCAAAGAGTAGATGTAGTTCAAGGAGGCAGTAAATCAAATGAATTGTTGATGAATGCTTATTGTTATTATTGATCAAAGTAGCCTTTCATAGGTAAGGTATTCTTATTTTGAATAATAGATTGTATGAATGAAACTGTTTGACTCTCAACCTTCTATTTATAAGTTGTACTACCCACTCATTAATTTGCATTAATTTACATGTTTGCTTCCCAGGAGCCATCTTTGGGGCTTTAGAAGTCCTGAGCTACCGGTCCCTATCCCGGGATGCCTTCCTGCAGACGGAGGTGGTCCCTGACTGGTGCTCTCTGTCTCCAGCGATCACAGAGGTGGAGCAGTCTGCCAACAAGGACAAGACACCACTCAAATCATTAGGATTACGCAAGGCAGCCGGTGATGCCAAAGGCACACCAGAAAAATGAAATAATTATGGATCATTCATGAGGCAGCGTATGATTTGACTTATGAGAGCAGGCTGACAACATCAAATGACACACCAGAAAATGAAAGAACAGTAGAGCTTTGGATTCTTGAGACCGCCGGAATCATTAGGCAAGCCACCTGGTGATGCCAAAGGCACACCAGAGAAATGAAAGAACAGTAGACCAGTGGATTCTTCAGACTGTTTCTAAGATAAGGCTCACATGCGCAGACTGGCCCACACTCGAGGAGAAAACCATTTGGAGACAGGTGTCAATGACAAATCATGGATTGTTTTTCAAAAACAATATATGTGTCATTAGCTGCATGTGCTGGAAGGAGTCCTCACTGCTTGGAACTGTGCAAGGAATTAAAGCTAACCTCTGGCTATGAGCCCAATTCAGATAGTGGTAAATTTTGTTGATACCATTTGAGTTTTGTATAACACATATTTTCCGTAGCCCCTATCCCAAGTTATCTTGGGCTTTAGTATTCAAAGGGTAAAAATAAATGTGTGACCCATAGAACAATGTCCTGCAAGAAGATGCAACAGAAAGAGAAAGAGGGAGCTTGTACTTACTTAGTAACTTAATAATGTACAGTAAATGAAGATTACCTAATAAGAGTTATTTTAGGGTATCAAAGTTCATTCTATTTAAGCGGCACACAGCAGATATAAACACAGTTCTTGCCAATATTCCCTGAGTTCTATTTGTTTTATGGATGTGCTGTTTACCAAAATGAGACCATTGTACTCTCAATTTTTTTGAGAACAACAACAACAACAACAACAAAACTGTGAAAGGTTACTGACTTTGATCATGTGTTTGTATAAATACTCCATATTTTGTCATATTTATTATAAAATGAGATTATTTGAAGAATTAATGTTACTCATTATAGCTATTTTATTCTTGGTGCAAAGACATTCCAGAGGTTAGCCGCATTGAGGCTTATATGGTCACAAGTGTCACCATGGCACTGTTGATATACCAGTACACAAATACCACATTTCGCAAGGGATTTTCATTGTCACATTAGCAAGCAGGATTGCAACAATACTGCAAATATGCATTGTTGTTACCAGAAATGCATATAATAATAATAATAATATTCAGTTCTTGTATAGCGCATATCACATTATAGTGTCTCTATGCGCTTCCACAGAGCTTTTGGAAATTATTACCCCAGCTCTAGCATTTCAAGGAATTAATTCCTGCCAGGTACCCATTTACCTCACCTGGGTCAAGTGTGGCAAATGTAGATTAATGTCTTGCCAAAGGAACATTCCTGTGATTACTGTTTGAGGACCACTTGATCCATGGTTCAATGCACAAGTTTTGTATTGGCAGTATTTTGCCTCGGTTTCTATATATGAAATATGCTGCCAAATAAGTGCAAAATAACATTAAACAAAGTATTTGTGATACTGTTGACTATCTTCTGCCATCAATATAATATCCACAAGATAGCTGTAACTATTTGGACACATATCATATTTGGGCTAATATAGACTGCAATTTCAAATTAATCAACTACAAATCATTACCGGTATTCTATTATCAGAATATGACTAAGAAATGAGGCTCACATTGACATAAATTGTTTCACAGTCGAGCATGAACCTGGAGGGAATCATCAGGAGCTGGGGGGGGGGGGGGGTCAAGGCTGTTCCCGTCCCCTCCCCTCACCCTTCACAGTAATTCTGGGTTGAAATGATGTCGTTTCATACAACAAATGCTTCTGAATGGTGTGTTTGCCCCATCCTGAAGATGGACCATTGCTCCTTTTTGTAATACATATGTTTGCAGCCAGAAGGGCATTAACTTGTATCACTCTGACACAGAGTGAACTCCTTTCTGGCTCTGAACAGACGTATACTGGTAATATGTAGTGCATTTATTTGTAAATACCTATTCAATCTGTTTGTACAGTGCCACATGTTTATTCATATGAATACTCTATCATTGTAAAAAAAGTGCAATATCATTTCTATATTCTACTATGGTTGTGGAATGCCTACAGTGAAATGGTTTTTAAAAAATAGATCCCAATTACAATTCAGATTATGATTACTAGTAGCTTAATTTTGATCTTATATCTTGACACTTGATATTGCTATGAACATCTGCTGATATAATATTCCTGTTTTCATTTTGATTATATTTAATGTTTGCTTTGCAATTGATTACTTCTTTATGTTTGAGATTAATCATTGATGATATCATAAAAAATGGCTTTGCTCTACTTTATGAATCCTTATTACTAAATATTTTCAATAAAATGCAAAATCTGTTTTGACCAAACGAAACTATATATTTTTATGCCTCCGTTACGAAGTAGCCGGAGGCATTATGTTTTCGGGTTGTCCGTCCGTCCGTACGTACGTCTGTACGTACGTCTGTACGTACGTCCCGTTCTTGTGATCGCGTTATCTGAAGAACCGATTGATGGATTCCTGCCAAACTTTGGTCATGTATGTATCTTGCAGAGCCGATGAACTGATTAGATTTTGGGGTCACAAGGTCAAAGGTCAAAGGTCACAAGGCTCATTATGTATGCAAAAACAGCTTGTGATCGCGTTATCTGAAGAATCGATTGATTGATTCCTGCCAAACTTTGGTCATGTATGTATCTTGCAGAGCCAATGAACTGATTAGATTTGGGGGTCACGAGGTCAAAGGTTACAGGGCTCATTATGTATGCAAAAACAGCTCGTGATCGCGTTATCTGAAGAACCTATTGATGGATTCCTGCCAAACTTAGGTCATGTATGTTACATGTAGAGCTGATGAACTGATTAGATTTTGGGGTCATGAGGTCAAAGGTCAAAGGTCATGGGCTCATTATGTATGCAAAAATAGCTTGTAAACCCATTCTCATTAGAACTGACAGATGGATTACTATTTAACTCTGGACATCTTGCAGAGCCAATGAACTGAGTAGATTTTAGGGTCATGAGGTCAAAGATCAAAGGGTCATATATGTACCGGTATATGAGAATTTGCTTGTAATCACGATATTCTGAGAACCTGTTAATGGATTACAATTGAACTTGAATTTGAAAAATTTCTTCTATTTTGGTTTGTAAAATTGCTCTATGACGGAGGCATCATTTTCGACTGCGCGCAGTCGAAGTTCCATCTAGTTCTTTCTTTATTTCCCTCTTGTATGCAGAACTTTAGAGGCTTGTCCGTGTACCTTTGCCAAATATGGGAAAGTCTTTAACAGTATTTTGTCATTAATGGTTCCAATTTAATCTGGTTATTTTATCAATTTACAAGCCCTATTAAAATTTGGATCACACCAGTGAAGTAACACAATGGTACATTTAATTAAAGTTTATATTCATAAGATCATAAAAGTTTTTGTTGACGTATGGGACACCTCATGACCAAATACTTTGGGCGGGCTGATAAAAGGTATAAGTAACACATTACTATCATATTACAAGTCTAAGTAGCTTAGCAACTACATACAAAAAAGGAGGATTTTTTTTTCCCCAATAGGGGCCTTTCCATGTTGATTAACTGATAGCATTCCAGGATTATCTACTTAGACATACAGTTCTAACTGTGCTTTGATAACTCTGGCCTGTAGAAGTTTACAGGACAATTTTGTGGAGAAATACTTCTAACTTCTTGTGTTATAGGGATAATTTGGTTGCTTCCATGTAAAATGTGAATTATAGATAAGAAAATAATTTTAAAAGAGTATTAAAAATGACTGTAAAATCGCAAATGTTTGTAATTTTTGTGTGTGTGTGTCTCTTTTTCTCTGTTGTAAATATTGTGTATTATTACTTTAGAAAATGTCTTGGCATAAAGTAAAGATGTCCTGTTATCCACTTCTTCAGGTCTGTTTTTGTATTAATCAAAAAATAATAAAAGGGAGAGAAAAAAGACCTTTCTCTATGACGGCAGAACTAAGTCTTATAGATATAAGAGCATTAGATTGCACAGGCAAAACATAAAAAAGATCTAGATTCAGCCTTTAACAATAGGGCAGTCTTTCGACTGAAATAGCAGTGCGATAGATATACAGCACTGTGAAATAGTCCCCTATCACTATGAATATGACTGACAAAGAAAGCGGACAAAATATACAGTTCCTCAGGTAGACAAAGGAACATCCCTTCACTGCTATTATGTAAAAAGGTGAATATGCATGTGACACCTGTTCTACACATTTTTACACAATAACAGTGAAGGATGTTCCTTTTGTCTACCTGAGGAACTGTATATTTTGTCCGCTTTCTTTGTCAGTCATGTTCATAGTGTATGCCGCCCTCTCTTGCACCCTATATATAACGTTGAGATGATAATTGTAACGCAAATACGTCAAGCGCAAAGGGATTTGGAAGGTTTGTATGCGGAGAGAAAGCAAGATGGGCATTGAGGCATGATAGAGAAGTACAGAAGTATCTTACGACGAAAATAAGCCATTGTTAGTTTTATACAGATCTACATCAATAGAAAACATACTGATGTATTAGTGGAAGTTGTATGGAGAGGGAGGAGCGTCACGATGTAGGCCTACCATTTGAGTGAGGTTTCTGACCAAGGCGGGAGGCAATTATTAAAGATGAAAAACGAGGGGAAAAAGGGGAGGGGCCAGCCATTTTGCGATTTGAAAACGAGGCAAAATGCCCGGCAAAGTTTCTGACAGAAATTTAGAATGGGGGTGTCAAGCCCAGGCGCGGATCCAGGATTTCTTAGGGGAGGGGGCCCAATTTTTTTTTTTTTTGCTCCCGAAAATTTGAAAATCGCGCCGGCCGAAAAGTCGCTCAGTGGGGGGGGGGGGGGGGGGGGGGGGTAGTGAGCACATTTTTTTTTGGGGGGGGGGGTCCTCGAATTTTTTTAATTTGCACCCCCCCCCCCCCCCTTGAGCGCCAGGGGGGGGGCCCAAACCCCAAAAAAGGTAAAAATCGCGTGATTTTACATGATTTTTTTCTCAAGGGGGGGGGGGGGCCCGGGCCCCCCGGGCCCCCCGGGCCCCCCCCCCCCCCCTGGATCCGCCACTGGTCAAGCCCTCCCCTTCACCCCCATGCACACCCCTACAGCGACGCGGGCGACGCCCCTGTTCAATAATGTGCTGTCATTCAGATATCCGTCATCTCTCATTATTTCTAGTGCGTGAGAAAATCCAGGTGCTTCAAGCATCCTGCTTTTTATGGTGATCTCAAAGGTGTCTGAAGTTCAAGTGTGAAGAGTTTCATTCGACATTATACACTCGAATGACTACAAAATGTTAAGGATGAGACAAAGTTCTCAACGGTACCGAGACTCATCAAATAGACCGGTTTACTAACATATTCAAATTTATGGATGTTTCTTTCCTGGGATCTGGTGACGAGTTAAGATTCAAGATTCAAGATTTTATTGTCCATAATATAATACAGAAATTTGTTTTCCATTGGTATAGCATGTAATACATAAAACATAAGACAAAAACATGGTGTCGTGTGCTGAAAGCCAGAAGGGCGTCAAGACTCTATAAGAAAAAGTCTATGAGCAGGTACGGTCCTCCGGCTTTCAGCACAAAACATGACAAGACAGTAATATGACTTATACATAGCAAGAATTTTAAATACAATTCTGAATCACATCATGAATAAATTCAGGTATGAATATAGATGTGAATATGAAAGTAGAATAGGAGCAGCATCACAATCGGAATACGAGCAGAAAGAGAAAGGAAAGGAGAGCTCAAGCTCGAAGGACTGATAGAAGAGAGAAATATAGGGAGAGTTGTTAGTGGTCCAAAGGGAAAGGGGAGAGATAGAGAAGGAGAAATGGCATAATTTCCAATCAGATTATAATGCATGACAGAAAAATACAACAAAATCAGCAGCAGAGCTAAACAACGGTTGTTTTGACCCACAAAGGTGATAAGGTTGAAAACTTTCCAACCCAATCCCAACAAGTTTATTTACTGGGTGGGTAGAGAAAAAGTTAACAAATAATCATAATCGCTATTATTTCGCTTAAAGTTGAGAATTTCGTGTTACTTGTGCATTATAGATGTGCATGGAATTTGGAATAAAAGAATTTCTGTATCTGGCTCTACGGGTAATTGATACACGCAGGCGGATTCCTGAGCGGTTAAAAGTAAAACGAGAAAATAGTGGATGTGATGGGTCTTTCATAATAGAAGTTTTTTTAGTCAATAAGCGATCTTCAAACAAAACTGATAGGGGTGGTAATTCAAGGTCCCGTAATTCAATGCCGATAATACGTTGAGCAATTTTCCTAGGACGTTCGAGTTTAGTTTTGTCTGCTTGTGTGAGATTTCCATAAAAACAAATGAGATTGAATAGAAGAACACAGATGCAAGATCGGCCTGTCAACGTTAAATTTTTTGAGCTTCCTTAGAAAAAACATCCGTTGATTAGCTCTACTGTGTACAGCGTTGGTGTTCTTATTAAATCGTAGCTTATCATCAATCAAGGTACCAAGAGTTATTCCATTAAACTGGTATGAATGAACTATAAGTATACTTAGAACCCAGTCTGCATACATTATTTGTTGTTCAGTTCAGTTCAGTTTATTAAAAAACACCAGAACTAGCAATCAAGACGAACAAACATGATCCGAAATTGGGACCCCCAAAAGCTATGCTTGTGAGTGGGGCCCCTGCATGGGAAGGGTGGACCTCTCAATCTCGGCGGATCGGCAAGCCTCGAACAAGCTTTCAGGTTGTCAAGAAGAAACTTTGTTGAAAAATTATGCATGGAATTTGAATATGTTAGTGTTATATATATACTTGTCTATTGATACGAAACAATAGTGAAATAAAGTTCTCGACAAAATCTAGACTGAGACTACTAAATCCTGATTACTCATTGACAGAGTTATATAACCCTCTTCAGGCGTTCTTGGTTACCCCTGTCAATATTTGAAGTTTTTCTTACACCCGAAAGGGTATAAAAGGGGAACTGTCTGTAGTACAAAACTTTAACGGATGATGATTCCTCAGCCATTGGGAAGAAGGTTAGATAAGGAAGAAGATAGTATTAAAGATGGGAGGAAAAGAAGGAGAAAAAATAAAATATGAAGAGATTAGAAAGGAAGATATGAAAGAAAAGAGAATAAAAGTTAAAACAAGGAAAGAAGAAAACAATTTGAAGGAAGAAAAAGCACTGAGAAAGGCTTTAAAAAAAGAATAGAAAAGACGAAGGGAAGAAGCATGAAGACGAAAAAGAGATAAAAAGACAAACACAAGAATTGAAAAAGTACTAAGAAAAGGAAAACAATTTCACCCATCCGTTTATACTTCCCGATATCACAATATAAAATCACTGAATGGTTTTATATAAGCGTCGATAAAGTAAAATCATGACTTCACAATGGCTATTTTAAAATCGGAATATCCTGTTTATTTGTTGCTCTAGTGCATGCATCTCTTGACAGAATCCTCGGACTCTATTATTGTTTGAGGTGGGTCGAATAGAATGGCCGAAGAAAACTTGAAGAAAACTTACTGAAGCGAAGAAGTCTTTTATGCTAACCCGATAATGTTGTCGCTATGCGACAACGTATACTGTGTACATGTATTTTTAGACAGCGCGTGCGCAGTTGACCACTGCATTATTTGCGTACGATAGTAACAACGTGTGTGTGCATAGTGCAACAAGTGGGCTCAAGAAAATATTATAGGCCTACTCAGGAGGACACACTCACATCCAGCCGCTCTTCAAGTAACTCAACACCACTTCTTTAAAAAGTTGTAAATACTCAGGAAAAAAAGTCATAATCAAGAAACAGCAAAAAAAGGAAATCAAAAGGAATTATACACCGCAGCCCAAAACGTTTGGGCTTTTACTGACAAAAAAAGAAGAACATTTCTATATCTCTTGACCAGCGACATTCACTGGAATATTAAAGTCATGAGCAGGAGCGCCGGGGCGAGTCGGGGTGCAGGTGCAGCGATGGACCCTCTAGTGGCCCGAAGAAGAGACCAACTCTATGGGACTACCAGAACCAATGCCATGACAGCTATGAAAGAGTCTCTGACTCAGGATCATATTAAAATGATTGCCAAGGAAGGAATGAGATCCACATCGCCTATTCTAAACAGCACAACTAAAGGCGCTTTTAAGGTAAGAAAGACGTTCCATTTGACTAGAATTATATAGGCTATATAATTCTATTTTCCGATTTTATATTACATTTAATCCTGCTAGATACTGCTAGATATTGATTTGCATCCTCATGAAAGCAAAGATAAGAAACGTTTAGATTAATAGGTCTAGTCTTAAAAATAAATTTCGTCTTTTGAAAATATGATTTTAAAAGTATAAACCCCAAACTGTGGGGATGAATACACTCAAGCGGAGTATTTTTTAGCGATTGCTAATAAAAGTATACTTCTGTTCTAACACTACTTCTGAGAAAATACTTATCATTTATCTTTGTATAATCATGTTTTCTAATTTGTTAATAGTTTCTTTAAACGGATGATGAATGCATTTTCTTGACTACGTGTTGCGTTTTGCTAGAATGTCTCACACTTTTATGAGTTGTTATATTGATATGAACTCCTAAATGCGATCAAAGCCTGCTGACTTCTTATCATTAGGGAGACCCGTAAACTAATAAAGTTGTGTCCATTTAGCGTCGACTGAAGCAAATATTATCACCATCCATATACATGTAGACCAAATAGTAATAATTTTGTTTTAGAATTGTCTAACCGAAACCATTTGATATACCCGATGTAGGCTCAATTATCATTTTTTTTTTTGGTACAATCCTGTTTTAAATTTACCTAGATGTTGAGCATTTTGTAGAATTAATCATTCAAACGTTTGTTATTGGCGAAATCAATAAATTGAGATAACATTTAAATGTGGCATTATAGGGACGTTATATTACAAATAATGAATCGGAAACATCAATATATCAATTGATAGATATAATACCTCGAAAATATTTGAGCCCTTTTTTTCTTTATTTTTCATATTACTTCAATTTTTTTTCAATTCAATTTCAATTCAATTCGTTTTATTAACCATTTAAAATAAAAAACAATATACAAATTATGCGTGTATGAACATTATTGATACAGTGTAAATGGTCAGGGTGCCCCTAAAAGCCAAGGCTTGATGAATGGGGCCCCCTATACATAAAGAAATATACATAGCATAAAAAACATGAGATACAAACAAACTTAGTTATACAAAACAACAAAAAAATCAAAACATTAAGCACTAAACATACAGGTAAAGGGGAAAAGGAAAAGGCGAAATAAAAAAAAAAAAACGTAGGGAGGAGAGATGAAATTACATGTTTATTTGACGTAGGTAGTTATTATTGAACGTTTGAGTTTGGTTTTAAATGAAGTAACATTAGTGCTGGAGATTACATCAGAAGGGAGGGAATTCCATATTCGAGGACCAGCAGATTTAAATGCAATAAGAGTCGATTGATTATGTGCTAATGGTAAATGGAATTTGGATTATATGAAAGAATTTGGATTATATGAAATATATCAATCGAATATAATAAGCTGTTTCAAGTTTGCATGCAAACTTTTTACTTTTTGGTATGTTTGTTTCCATCAACATAACTCATGTACCATAAGGGCCCGCAAACTGTAGACTGAATTTCGCAAGCTAGACTAAATGTTTTCAATTGCATATTAAGATGTGCCAGTGAGAAATCTATAGCAGACGACGTTGCGTGGGTCTCCATTTCTATGGCAACGAATGAACTTTTCCACCTGCACGAGGTTCCTCACGAACACATTCGTCTAAACATAAATCCCTGCAGTCGTATCACGTGGTTTTCCAATCAGCGAATGTCATTACAAAATGTTTTTTTAGTCATAAATTTTCTCAAACGTGACATCATGACATTTACATATCGGGTGTTTGTTTAGTTTCGTTTCGTTGTTTTTTTCATCGTTCCTGCAAATCCTATTTGAGTCACAATATGCAGACTTTAAATACTTGTACTAAACGTAATTCTGAATTTTGGAAAGAAATATACAGCGTGTTTTAGTAAAAGATTTTACGTCTGGAAGTATTCATCACCAATGTTTGTGATACATTAAATGGATGGAGAAGAAAAAAGGGGGAAGAAAAAGAGATCTGTTGGCTAAAACGTTTTTTAAACACTCAATTTTACCTGGTACCTGGGCAAAGATGAAAATGAGCGGCAGCATCATTGTAACGATATCAAATAACTTTGAAGTGACGCAGATGATGAAATAATTATTGATAGGCCTATAAAAGTAGAGAAAGTGGTCAATGAGAATTTCTAAATCTGTCCCATTTTCGGTCGGAGAAAAAAGTCAGACGCCAAGGTTTGCTTATTTGGTTATAATATGTTCCCGACACCTCCTTTATTGACAAGGGTTACACTGCTTCAAAGGAATTAAAAATCGATAACTGACGTTGGCCTATTATTTATCAGACAACCATTTATTGATCGTTCAAAGCAACATCTTTCCCGCGTTGCCATCACCTGGATTTCTTTCCTGTTCGCAGGGTTTGACAGCGGCGATTAAATTCCATCATAGATCAAAATGTCCGGTCGTAAAATCAATATGGCATGCTCCCACAGATAATTAAGATGGCCATTCGTGGGGTTGGCGTATAAATTAACATGTTTGATTAGTAGAAGCGAGAAGAAAAAAGATAGACACCCCCCCCCCCCCCCTCCCCACAAACAGAATAAATATAAATGGGCGCGTTGATGTAAAGAGATGCCCAATCATACTGTATAAAGATATAATTTTACCTGCCCCTGATCTAAGTGTTCCAAAGGCATTATATTTACAAAAACATGATACCTCTATTTCACCCCTTTCCTGCATTCATGGCTATCATTATTTATCTACCGTTTTGAATAAAACTAATGACAGCAACAACAAACGAAACAAAACAATACGAACTAACAAACAAAAAAGGTATACGTGAACAAAATATTTTAAGATGTTTTTTTTTTTTTTTAAATGTACGAGTCCGCCCATATTGTTAATGTACAATGTATATCAACTTAATAATTTGAGTGAGTTCTCCTTCCTAATCCGCTAAAATATTTAGAGGAGTACCATTGAAAGAGTATTATTTATGTAGGCCTAATCATATTTATAATTATTTTATTTCTTTGTCATTTCAGGGCACTCAACCAGATCGCAGTGTTGGTTTTACTTGGGATTCAGGTCAACAGGTAAGCATACTGAAGCTAGTAAAAACAAACAGTATCATTTCTTGAAGCGCCTGGGTAAAGAAAATTACAACGTGATAATTAAACAAATACATATTGCTCGATAACTTGTTTAGATGTATATCATTTTTGTATTTCAAATACATTTTTGGCCCCTTTAAATCCAAATATGAACATTATTTTGAATATGTTATGGTCGATAATGAAATCATGTTTAACAAACCTTTTTCGTTTTGTTTTTTCAATATTTTTGTTTACTCATTCTTCGTCGATTGCAGAAAATACTACAGGTAATTTGAAATCTTTGTACTCCCATAGATGTGCATTATTTTGTTTGTTCTGTCCCTCCCTATAATTTTAACCAGTGTGTCTTTGCTTCTAACATTACATCTCAATGTATGCTTCCTTAATTTAATCATCTTCTGAACTTTATCAACATCACTTCCAAGACTTTGTGGGTTTATTTCTGATGTTCGCATTTATTCATTTCTCAATCATTTCTTTCTCTTCTATACCATTAAAAAAAAGCTTTCTTGATCGTATCACTATCACTTTCTAAGCTTTGTCAAAAATCTTTTCAGGACTTTGTGGGTTTATTTCTGATTTTCGCATTATTCATTTCTCAATCATTTCTTTCTCTTCTACCATTAACAACAATCTGTCGAACACATTTTGATGTATGCTTTCTTGATCGTGTCACTTTCTGAACTTTATCAAAATTTCTTTCAAGACGTGCGCTTATTTTAGCTTTTCTCATTCTAGCTCATCCATATTGCCATTTATATTTCTTCTACCATTTTTCTAAATGTCAGAGATCTTCGATTTTTGCAATTGACATCATTAACATTTGTTATCATTGCATCACATCAATTTAAAGAAATGTCTTTATATATACGCAACTAACACAAAATCCATCTTTATAATCGAATCAAATAACTGTGTGTTCTGTAATATTATTAACATATTTACCGATGGTAATACTTTCAACGTGAAAAGAATATGTCCCTGATAAATTGGGGAAACAATGTATATATCGTCAATTCAATATATACAATTTTTTTGCCTCCAAAAGGCTTTCTGGAATATTAACAACGAATAGAAAATTTAGAAATCACGATACTTTTGCTTTTTATGACATTCATTTTTTGGCTTAGTAATAGTTACGTATATGTTTTTCATTTTTTAACTACCATGCAATTTCATTGTGAGCGCTCTGCCTGTTCTAGCTTTTATAATTCAATTGTTTCCTTATGTTCATTTATTTTGTGTAGAATCAAACTCATTTTGAGTTTCGAGGAGAGGCAGCGCCTGTAGATGATAAAATCTACAAGTCTTCGCTCACAGCCGCCGACTACTCTGGGAGGAAAGCCGAGAGGGTAAGCCCATACCAAGATACAATCTTTGACCTCTTTAAGAACGATGCTGATAAGATACAACATCAAGTTCTAGGTTACAGAACGTGATTGAAAGTGTTCTGATTTGAGAAAGACATATATTATATTATGGAAAGGCTAGCAACAACCTCTTATTTGGGAGAGCCGTTTTTTTAAAAACCTCATCATTATTAGTAACACCTCCTTTTTCATATAGCGCCGTCGGATCGATCTTTTTTAGGTCACTTTCAAAGAGTTCATCACTTACAATTGTAAGTCACTATATTAGTCATGGACGCATGGTTCATGTAGCTTTGATTAAAGGTATTACAAAGTTTTGGTATGGGGTCATGAATTTGGTTCAAATTAACAATTTCGGAAGCATATGCGTTCCTACAATATTCATTGATCGTTAACGCGGTTGAAATCGAGTCTAAAGTTATGAAATTATAAATAATAAACTTTTTATGTTGTATAGCTCCCTCTCAAGGTCAAGATATTAATTTAGCTATGAAACAATGTTTATTGACTAAAATCGACCGATTAGCTATTCCCGTTTGGAAACTATATATCACAACTACATATTCTGAGATTTTCATGGTCGCAGCTAACATTGTACAGCCATAGGCGCTATTTGAAATTTATCAAAATTTACCGGGAGCACCGGTAAATTTGTATATTCAATTTTTCTCGAAAACAGAAGTGTTTTAGGGGCTAATTTTTGTAGTGCTTATAATACATCCACAGGGGCATCCAAATATAACAAAATTGTAAAGATTCACTATCGACCCAATTTTCAAAATTTCCCAAAACTTTGTAATACCTTTAATGGATTTTAATTTGTCATTTCTACTTTTTTAATTTTTTTTATAGCTTCCAGCAGTCAAGCCAGAGGACAAGATCAACCTACCGGTAAGTGTTTAGAACCACTCCAAAACAGTCGAACTGTATAAATTTTTCATTTATAATCATACTCAAAACTAAAGATAAGAGATTCTTAAAGGTCAGAGGTCATAAACTACAAACGTTAATTGAGTACTTCAGCAAACACTTCAGAACGTGAATTTATTTGCCAGATCAAAAGGTGATGGAATTTGAAATTCGATTGATATCCGAATAACCTGATATCATCTTTGAAATTAGGCCTAATATCTTGATAATATTTATAAGCTCATTGGTTCTGAAAAGCGCTATATAAGAACGAGCTATTATTATTATTATTATTACGTTTTGAATTAGCTTTGGCCTTTTAGGTATATTATTTTAATGCTGTTAAAATGACAATATGTATTCATCATACTATGAACTTTGTATTAATCTGATAATGTGATATGTGTAATATGAAGGTAGAATATGAATTTCCTAATCATAATCTTATCTCATTTCCATGGTAACAGGACATGAACCCAAGGTACTGGAGAGACGGAAAGTTCGGACAATCTCTTTACGATTCAGACTTTGTCGGTGGAAATGTAAGTATAAAATCCATTCAATATTTCTTACAGTGTTCTTTTAATCAACACCACTCCTACGAATAAAAAGTGTTCTCAAATCACTTGATTGACAAACATAATGAAAATGTCTCATATTCCAACGATTTAAAAAAAAAAAAAAAAAAAAAAAAAAAATCATTTATTATGTTGATATGTTGATTATATTGACAGAACCAATAAATGCAGATTCAGGATCATAAGGCGGTAGGGGCACCCCTACCCCCGTCAATGAACAACGTTTATTAATCTGCCTTTTATCATTTTGGAAAATATTACAAATATTCTATGAAAATGATGACAGAGTTCTATACCATTGTTCGTATAAATCGATGTTGATTACGATGATGATGATTTTAATCACGACGATATCGTCATCCTTTTCAGACATTACACAATCTGGACAACGACCCGGCCGTCTCGCAGTCTCGTAACGAGATGAGGAGACGAAATGTCAAGGATCTCAGAACCACTCACTTCAAATTAGGCAACGACCCTCAACAGTAAGAATAAAACAAGAAAATATAAAACACTAAACTAAACCGATAAGATTATTTGTTTCCGTTTCAAAATAACCATACAATCATGACAATTTGCCAAATATTTTTGTTAATGTAATGGATGCCGGACACTTTATTAGTATACAAAATACAAAGTAAGAACAAATTCAAATACAGGGGCATTATAGCAGACCTAATACAAACGAAATTACAGCGATTTTATGACATAAAAGTATATGCCAAGCTTGGAAACAGGCGGAAATCATGCCCTTTGGATATATTGATAGACTGCGTGAGTGACATTATGCCTTGACATGGATTAATTAAAAACGTTGTTAACTTCTCGAAAGTGACTCCTTTACTTCGCCTTAATGCACCTAACAAGCAGTATTTCTTTACATTATCCATGTCATTTATATTCCACGTAAAATATTTTATTCATCCTAATTGATATGATCATGCCCCTCTTCATTGTTGCCCAGTTACGACTCAGAAACGGTCGACTCGTTCCACAAGAACATATCCATGACGGGAGCCCGTCTTGCACCCATCCCGACTGCTCCGGGCCCCAAGCAGCCCGAGGAGAGCCCCTCATCCGTTGCTAGGAAGATGATCGAAGATGAGAGGGACTCGGCTGTATTCCGTACAGGAGATTACAATGTCACACGTAAGTATTCAAGAAAGATATTAATAAACTATAAACCGATTCTATGTATCCGAAATATCAGAAGAGTTTAATAAACGTTAAATTACGAAGTTTCATAGAATTTTTGCTGGAACCCTGGAAAATTATGATCGGTTTTTGTTTTCATTCATAAAGCAGAGTGCAGCCAAACTGGAAGTTACAGTGACATATTTTCTTCAGAATAATTGTGTACAACATCCGAAATACTGCAACTCAAGCGAAATACGTCTGCTCCTATTCAGTCAAATACCAAATTATTTGGCTCAATCCTTTTTTTGTTTTGTTTTTCGTCAGGTTTACATGAATACCAATCTAAATGGATATATGAATTCAGAAGTATGATTATGATAACTATCTTTAAGAAGAATTCGTTTCTTAACCAAATTTAATTTTCTTTCTGTAGGTCCCAGGCCGGCGAAGACAACGTTCACTCATGACTACAACGCAAAACTAAAGCCAGACAAATCTGCAGCATTCATCGAACCGACCCGTATAGCTAAAGGCCGCTTCTTGCAAGATGACCCTATCCTGAGGTAAGCCGAAATTCCCCGGTATCTTCTTTAAAGAGATAGCAAATCAAAAAATCTAATTTAAGATATAGGCATTACGCTTCCTAAATTTTGATTTCTTTGCTTCAGGATTTATTTCGTCAAATAAACATAATAGGATAGGGACTATCGTTCTGATTTTTATATAGCGTTGCAGTCCAGATGGTTGAAGTTAGGAACTCGGCTGCTATTCTTAGAAATTGACATCGGAGCAAAAGAAGTAAAAACAAGTCATGTGTAATATAATCGACTTAATGATCAATGATAACAATATCCATGTCATACCTCAGTCATACCAGCGATACCGACACGATCGATACCGACAATATAATGAATAAAAATGACATCAGACACATTGGCGGCGAAATGATTGGTTTCGAATCGGTTTGGGGTCAGTCTCATTTTGCAGTGTGGCTGAGGAACATAGAACCAAGACTTATGGATGCCACCGTATACGACCACTGCCTATAATTATATTTTCCATCTTATTTCAGATCGCAGTTGATAGAAGAAGGTGCAGCTCTCTTGCCTCCGATCCCACGAGACGAAGAAGCCATTGCCAAAGTGGAAGCCACCAGCTCTACCCTCAAACAGATCTTCATCCAATACGACCCAGCTAGGTAAGATACTCAAACACCAATCTTAACAAACGACTTGCACGGCTGCACCTCTCCCTTTTTTGGCAGAAAAAAGTAAATGTCATTGTAGTTACCAACCGCAAACTCTGTGCAATAAACAACTTGAAAGATTACATTAATTTTCTCTTCATTTCCACGATTTTTTAAGTGTGTAAAGACTCCAAAGCTCTTAATCTCATCTTTTGTTCAGTGCATCTCTCTGTTTGTCTACATATTTGCTTCCAAAATAATTTAAATCTGGTCGCATATACATGTAGATCATGTTTCCTTAAATTCTTCGTCCATCAGTTCGGCAAAATGTCAAATTATAATTTGTAAACGATGCATTCAGCACTTTACCACACTTTTACTACAATACAAGTATCGAATTGTGTCTCAAGATTGCTATTTAAAAAAATCTAATCCTATAGGGTTGGCTGTGTGAGCAAAGAAGTGCTGAGACGAGTTACGGACAGTCTCCTCGATCCTATTTCAGCTGTAAACCTTGATAAACTCATCACCAGGACGCACCATGGCAAAGATGGAACCATTGACTATGAAGACTTCGTCAACAACTTCACCGGTAAGAAAAAAACACGTAAATCATCTGTGACGCGTTGTCATGACAACTTTAAATCCTCACCACATTAAAGTCAACCTTTAAATTTGTTAATGAACAAGTTATTAGAATAACATAACCACGTCTTCCTTTGCGTGTGGAGTTTCTGAAAGAACCGGGTTTCTGAGTTTGGCAACAAAATTGTCCAAAGGCGGACCTGCACTTTATTACTCTGGTATTGTTGTTTGGGTCTCTTATTTTACTCTGTATTTATAGTTGTTTTTTTTTTAATTAAGAAGAAGTCTAAATTATGTAAAACGATTAAATATTTCCTTCTAACATTTTACGTTTCCTTCCCTCAATTTTTTTCAGCTTGGAAGTTGGGAGACGAAGCACAGAAAGCTCAAGGATCAGAAGCAGCTGAGCCGAACCTTTTTCAGATCACCCCGGGTGTACTCAACAGAGGATCGGGCAAGAGCGCCGGTACTGCAGAGGGCAGTCCAATGCTGGACAATGCGTCTCGGGGCAAGGAATACCAGACATCCGTCCATTTCAAGGTACATTTTAAAGGCACACTGTCCTACTTGTAGCTACTTGATCCCTCTATATAGAAAACTTCCCCAATCGGTGCATGTTGGTCTCCCATGATCCTCTTTTTTTAAAATGTTAAATGAGAGCTGAGTTAATGAGATAGCCACCTGTCACAGTGACCTCGCTGGCTCGATGGGTGGTCTAATCCCTTCTGGCTGAAGTAGTAAAGCCTGCCTTTAAAACCTTAAAAACGTCGGTGTCTTGCCGTGAAATCTATAATTTTTTGAGGCCTTGATAATGACAATATTTTGTGCAGTTTTACGATTGAAATAATGTATTCTTCAAAAGCAATGCGAGCACTGACTGTTAAAGCGCTGAGCTCGTTATTGGTTCCGACTTCTTGGCCAGAATGTTGTGGCTGTCCGCATGACTAAAAACTGTCCATTTGACCATTCATTGTTGTTTCAATTTTCCAGCGCAAAACGATTTCGTATATCTGTTTCCATGTACCGGTCTGCACATCCTTCTTTTAACCCAATATTTTTTTGTCATTCAAATTATTTTATTTCTCATGCAAAACATAATACAAAAATATGCAATGAAACGACGAATATAATAGAAAAAAAACACTAGAAAAGAGGTACTATAAACTAGTTGAAGTGTTAGTTCCTCTGATGCTGTTTTACAATATAACATGAATATAGTATGCTCATCATAGTATATGTAATCAAACCATTTTTTATCAATTTTTCTACAGTTTGGTACGGATCAGGACCCAGCTGCTTCTATCTACAACAAGGACTACATCAAGGAACGAACTACCGTTGTCATGCCAACCAAAGAGCCACCACCAAAACCTTCCGAGGTAATTCATCATTTCTATTCTAATTCTTAAGCATAATTAGTGACCAATGTAATCACCATGATGAATGGGTGAATTGTCAGTTCAATTGCTTTAAAATGGGAAAATAATTCGTTCGACACAAATATTTAAGAAGATCTATCTAGTTTGAGTATAGGATTACAGTTTGTATCTCGTTATCTCATTATTCAAACTACTTACATTTTGCTTTTTTGCAGGTGATGCACAAGACTTCAGATGGGGGATTTGAGAAGAGCACCAAACAAAGTGACTACACAGATTTCAGTGGGACCAAATCTCAAACTCATCTGAACATGGTAAGCAAGATATACACTGATCAACGTCGATTTCGCAGAATATTGTGGGCGATTGCCGAACGTAAGTGAGTAGACCCGAGGTCCCTTGGCGTTTTGTCTTCTCGCCTCATTACGGGACTTTGAGATTGTCTGATCGTTATCTAGAATGTAGTCATCAATAACAGATCGCAAGACTGGACAATTTCAATACCCTGTAGTATCGCCCTGAGAAATCCTGTTCGGATTATGTTATACACCATTGCCATTATTTGCACATTTCAAGAGATGATGCACAAGCCTATTAAAATCGTCTAAGGTTGAGTTTCGAAAGTTTTTGCGATCCTGCTCAGTTTATATTGAGATATCCCTCCATATAATACCAATTATAAAATACACCCCCTAAAAGGGCTTTGGTTCCTCAATCAATCGTGCGTTAGACACACATTACATTTTAATGATATATATTTCAATATTTATTTAATTTCTCCCTTGGTGTTATCCTATTCTAGATGGATCTTCGCGAAATGGAGAGTTTGAGGAACAAGCGACGTCATAATGTCAACAATGTCATCTTTACCTGTGACAGGGAAAGAGACGCCGTCGACAGACAAGATTCATGTAAGTATATCCTCTCTAAAAATAGCAGACGGTAGAGTTTGATCAGTAAAAATACTTTCTTTCAAAATGTTTTGTTGCATTTTGATGATACATAACGTCCCTATTTTCACGAAGTGACAGTAGTGAGGAAAATCGTCACGCAAATTGTATGCGATTTTCCTCACTACCGTCACTTCGTGAAAAATAGCCAAATAACAATTTTCAGACAGTCATCTTTGTGATGAGATCCTGGAACGATATTTTTAAAGTCTAAAAGCATGCTTAAAAGAAAGTAGACGCTGTATACCGTACACATTATGCGTACACGCTTATGTATCCAAATTTACTTAATGTTAAATGTCAACCACCGACTATTTCTACATCTTATGAAGACGTAAATATTATTCCTTGCGCATAATTATGTACATTATTCGACTCTAAATCGTCAGCAATTCTGTCTTAATGTCAATTCTACTTACGGATGTTTCCAACATCAAGTTCAGATTCTTCTCCATCACTAATTAAGCGCTTTATACTTCTTTTTAAAAATGCGTGTATTTTTTTTAATTTTGTAATATTATTATCACAATTGTTATTATTATTTGCAGTGTCTCACACAAACTACGTCAAGCACTCACTTGATGGGGATCGCAAGGGATATGGGGTGACTCAGTCCAAGTACCGCTACCTGGACACCATAGGCTGTCTCCCGTACGAAGCCCACATCCCAATGGCCTCGGAGACCAGCGAGGCCTTCGATTTCCGCAGCAAGCTGATGAACGACGCCGACACGAACGCGCGACTCCGGGGCATGCGGGATGAGAAGAAGGAAAGGGTAGAGGACGCGAGGAGAGTCCACTTCATGTTCGGGAATGACGGACCGAGTCATGTGACCGAAGCGCAGGATTGTTTCACCGATGAGAACTACAATGGATTGAAGATTCCCGCTGCAGGAAAGAAGAACGAGAGCGACCCCAACTACAGGCACACTTACGCTAGGTAAGATGACTATTCTCTGTCGATTTTTGGACGTATATAGAGCGAAACTCATTGTGATGATTGTGAAACTTAGAAACTCTAGTGGTGAAGATGATGATGATAATAATGATGCTAGTAATGGGGACGGTGGTGGTGGGGTGATGTTGATGGTGATGGGGATGGATTTTATTACGTCGGTATTGGTCTCTGCTAGGCGCCCATGACGCTTGTTGTAATTAGCCTCGTTAACGTTCATAGCCAGTATCATTTACGAAAGATTCTTTTCGATCATTTTTCTTTGTTATGAATATTATATGAAGATACCGTTAATTACGTCGAGTCCATAGCATAAGGGAATCTTCTTTGACGTCGTTTAAAATTTAAGGAATGGGTTAGTTATATTTAACAATATACGAGTCTGAAACGATATATGCTTCTTATCTAATCATCTTTCTGCAATTTACAATTTTTCTTCAAACAGTGAGAACACACAAGATTTGAAGCAGGATCCCATGCGTCCAACAGTCTTCGAAACGATCAGATTGGCGAAGAAATCATACTACAACAAGTGAGTATATTCGAACATTAATGTCGAGGGAAGCAAAACAAGGCATTCAAATGTGGACGACTCAAGGACTTATGTCCATTGGATTAACGCGACGTTCAGAAGGTTGTTATCTAGATTATCAAAACCTGTGTCCCCCGTCTTCAGAACAGTTGCAATTGATTCAAATTGTTCGTAACTTGATAGTAATAGCAACTTTCCGGAGCGACTCTGTGTTAAAGAGATTGGAGTTTGTAAGTTTTCTAATAAGGACGTGCGATCAAAGTAATCAGTATCAATCGAAACTCTTTATCAGACAAAGTCATGATGTTAAAATATCCATCGCTTTTCAAAACTGGATACTTTAACAACAATTTTATTTCAGAAGTATTTTAACTTTATTTCAATGTAACGTTTGGGGCTCAAACTGCTTTTTATTATCTCCATGTCTATTGAAACTTTCTTCTGTTCTTTTTCTTCAGCACTCCTAATCCTCGTGACCCGCTACACATGAAGCTGCGGCAGTCGCTGATGGCTGCCGACCCAGAGCGGACGGGTCGGTTGTCGAAGGCACAGATGAAAGGAATCTGCGGTGAATTCCAGATCAACGTCAGTCAAAAGGCTATGAATTCATTATTACAAAGGTAAGTGACATGATATATTTCCTCTCGTCATTCATTAAAATGGTAATCCATTGTTTTCTAAATGATTGCACCTCTAACGATTGTAGAAAACATATATGTCATATGATATTTCGTCACCCTGCCGCCTGGGTTATATTTTATGAGGGCAAGAAAAATGGTGGAAGCGATTACTCTCGTCATCAAAATTAGATATTATATATTGCGTGAATACATTCATTTAATCACGTATACGAATACAGCTCTCGACTGTGCACAAAATTTATGAAAGTTATTATTAATTTTGTGGTATACAAGGTGGAAATCTAGCCTTTATCAGGAGTAGTTGACTGGAAAGGGGACACAACCCCCCGGCCCCCGCACTCAGTGTTATTTAGGGTACGCATATGCTCGTTCCCTCTTTTTGAAAGCACCCCCTATTTGAGGACTGCCAACATTTTCTAACCCCCCTTTCGCGGGCTTTTCACAGGCTTTTCCTGCCTTAGAGACCCCCCTAAATCAGGAAAAATGCTCAATGTACCCCCCTAAATTCAGAATAATTTCTCAGGAGTCCAAAGAGATGAGAGAAAAAAAAATAAACACCCCCTTTTTAAAGAAATCTCCGGGTGAAAAGTCAAATACACCCCTTTTTTTACAATTCTCGGGCCGGACTTTGTCGCACGAAAAGTACCCCTTTACCGGACATTTTGGTAACACGCATGCGGTCATTCCGACCCCTGAGTGGGGGGCCGGGGACACAACTATGTGTCTGAAAATCCCAGACCCAAAAAAGAATAGTAGATCCCCCAATCAGCCACTGTCTATTGACTGGTCGTTAGATTTGATTTTATATGAACCATTTCTTCTCCACTCATGTTTTGGATCGCCCTTGTGAGCTAACAACTGTTTTCATAGAGGTCCATGTCAAAAGATAAAAAATAAACATAATAATGAACAAACAAAAGAAACATATTATATATCATTATTTTTCAGTATCACGGAGGAACTGAAACTTTAGGATAGCCCAATAAAACTAAAACCGAAATTAAACGATCTTTTTTTTCCTATCAATTCAGGTGTGACCGAATAGGAGACGGCTCGGTTGATTATGACCAGTTTGTGAAGGATTTGACGTTAGAGCAAGTCCCGAAGGATATGTCAGCGGCCCACAGTTCATCAACAATGAGCCATGACTACAAACCTCTAAATCAACGAAGGTAAGCTGGAGTCCTAAACTATTAAAATCTGTTTTTGTTGTTTTAATTTTCCACTTTCATTGTCTTCAGTCGTTCATTATTTTGTACGATCTATCCGTCTACTCTTGTTGATTCTGCGGCCTATCGTAGACCTACAACAGCCTGCATGATGGCTTCGTTCAATAGATACACACAGCATGAACCATTTGTATAATATCACCAGTCATAAACCACAGAGTTACAATTTCCTAAGTTCATTATTTATCGCATAACTTGCGAATACAAATATGATGTTCATTTAGCAGAATTAACGGGCAGACAAAACAAATTAAACTTATAGATTTAATCATAGCTTATGCAGGCTCGAATATTGCCTCACAAATACTCACGAATCTGGTATCGACAAACTAATAATATATTTACATCAAGAAACCTATCGTTGTATAGTTTACATCAATAAATTATGATTTGAAGTGTTTAATAAGTACATTCACAGACAATGGCATCATTAATGTGATCTCATATTTAGTTTTATCTTCTCATTGAATTCATAGTTTGACCTCTGACATTAATGATGTTCTCCTTTTCTTCCCTTTCCACCCATGCAGCCATACCGATGCCCAACTTCTTACCATTCAGCACATGAATAAGAAACCCATAGCTCCTGCCCAGTCTCATTTCTTCCATGCCGATCCATTTTTCTGTAAGTTGAAATACCTTATTAGTAATTTTTGTATTCATCTATGGTGACGATATATATCTAATGATAAGAGAGTAAGAATTGATGCAGTCGTATACAGAAGTTTGTGTTTATAAATTAGCCATATTTAAAGCCCATTGTGAGAACTTTTCAAAGCTATTTAGATGTTCAACGTTTACGACTTATTAATTAATTATCACGATTTCATCAAAATATTGAAGCATCGTTATACTAAGAAGAACAAATAAATAATCGTTATTTGGGGTTATTTGATGATTAATCAAATTTAACTTGGATGTAAGAGGAAAAGAATCACAAATTAAAAATTCAATTGTTTGTATGGACCTGACGTTTTTCGTTTTTTAATCAAACACCAACTACTACAACTGCGTGAAATAAAAACACTTCAAAACTATATACCTGTTATAATTTCTTACTAATTTTGGTCCTTTCTTCTTCTTTTTTCTTCTTTTTTCTTCTTTTCTTTCAGCATCACCGTTTGAATCCATTTCCAATCTCGATTACGGCAAGCCTGAGCTTAAAAGTTCATGAATCATCTAAGTTACATGGCAAGTCCAATATCAGTGTCACTCCGTCCAAATAAATGTGTGACAACAAATACCGTAGAATATAAATGCTCGTCGGTTGTACAAGCAAAGGCATTATTCTTTTCAATATATTTTTGTGCAATTTTCGTAGTGTATAAAGTAAGTTTTTCTTTGCAATACGTACTTTTGAATGATAATAAATTATGGTATGTGATATTCATACATTTGCATGCATTATGTTTTGGTACTCTCTGTTACATTCAAGACATGGTTTATGTTACTACTGAATCGGTATGAATCAATTAATGTTGCTGTTTTGTGCTGGGCTTGTAAACCGATTCATTTTTGCTTGTCGATATTTTTTTTACCAGCAACCCTAAGTGCTTTAGGGCATTGGTTTTTCTCTTGCTGCAGTATTCTTTAATCGGTCAGTCATTTCTGTTCTCCAAAGTTGTTGATTTAGAGATATTATTACCATTTCAAATCATGCCAGTAAATTTTTTGAAAGTAGTTGATAGGTTTTCTTTGCATTTTACCGTCCTCGAACTTAACTCTAGAAAGTTATTGCGAATGTAAAAATGAGCTCTTAACAAGTCTATGCAGGGGCATTATGGTGTTATATGAATCTAATGTATTATAATAATTATACTAATATAATCATGGCAGTGAAAAATCTATTCATAATATACCTCAAATTTGATATTTACATCGGTATACATTATTAGTACCCATTCAAGCTTGATATTGATAATTTATACTTACACGATTATTTTACATTATTTAGTTATATTTATAATTTAAATATTGATAATCTCAAACTTACGTAATGTTTAAATAATGACAAAAATATCCAGTAGCTATATATATCTTTTTAAGATCATGATATACCTCCAGATAGTATCATGTTTATTATAATATAGAGATTTTTGTTGTCTATTTGCAAAAATATTAATGTGCACATAATTATGTAAAAGTATTTACCTTAATAGGAGTTTGCTTGCAATGTGCATTATAATTTTAAATGTCATGAAATCTATTTGATATAAGCAGCAAAGCAATTTACAGTAAGCAATATTTATTAATAAGCATTATCATGTGAGAAAACTTATGCCAATATTTTTAGTTATTATACTGTTTTGAAGAAAAAAATGGTGTGCTCTTCCGCAAAGTATTGACGTCATTGTATTTATAATTTTTAAAATGTGCATTAATGTTGATTTGAAAGGTCTTTGTAGCATTATTCTAATGCGATATTTCACGTTGCCTTTGTTGTTTCATGCGCATCTGTATATTATTATATTAAACTATGCAATATTATTAATCCGTTTAAAAACATTATTGTTTTAATTGTATATTTGATGCAAAGGAATAAAAGCACAGTTTTACAACAATATAAATGTTTCTTTTTGCAGTAACTATATATCTATTGAAAATGGAATTACGGACAGTGAGAATGATTCTGAATGAAGGTTTCTGGAGAAAAGATATATTAGTGGTCACAACGGAAGTATTAAACAAAAAAGCAAATGATGAATTGAGAAAAGTATGGTGAGATAACAGAGTGATGGAGAGAAAGAGAGGGAAATACAGAGAGAGAGAGAGAGAGAGAGAGAGAGAGAGAGAGAGAGAGAGAGAGAGAAAGAGCCTTGATAACCGATGGTAAATAACAATTATTAGTCTATTGACATCTCTTTTACTTCAAGTAACTTACCATTGTGTTTCCTTCTGTACCAGACCAAACAAAACATATGCCTACCTTTAGTTATTACTTACGAACACTATTCACTATTTAGCTCAAATGAAGCAATTGTGGTAACATAATTCAAGACATTTTCTTATTATTTTAAGAATGTTGACTAGAGCTACTCACACGCTTTTTTTTAATTTCAATAACACGAATACTACGTAACGTTCTCTCTAAATGTACTGGACTGGAAAGCCACGCTTGTGGAATCAACTCTCAAGTAATAAACCAGTTCATAGTTGCAGTCTGAGCATGAGCAGATAAAGGTCATTGCAGACCAAATTGTGAAATACACGGAGACAAAATACTGGGACATGTGCTAACCGTGAACTGGTCTATTCAGGGTCATTTTGGACATGTGCTTACCGTGAACTGGTCTAATCAGACTCCTAATTTGGAGTGCAATCCGTAAAGATTCGAAGTGGATTCAACTAAAAACGAAGGAATCCCTGATGTGACTCTTAAGAGAGTGGCAGGTTTCCCCTCCTCTGCTTTAGGAGCGTAATTCAGACCACTTCCAATTCACAGTCACTGGACCAATCCTAAAAGGGACTATTCATCTACGTCTGCATAGGAACATCCTGATGACCGTGCTACGAAAGAGAGGCTGCGAGACGACATACGATATCGGGTTAAGAAGATTGTTAGCGTAGACCAAGTAGGAGAAGAAGAGATAGGCGGGGCGGGGGAACCCGGTGATGATCAGGTCGGGTTCGATGGTGTAGGTGAGCTGGATGATGCTAGAAGGTAGCCATGCGATTACGAAGGCGATGACGATCAAGAGAAGCGTACGCGTTGCCTTCCGCATTTCGACGACGGACTCTCGCTTGGCGGGCTTGGGAACCTGGAAATGACGTGATATATATAAATGTGTGTGACATTTTTAAACGAAGCAATATGCGACTGTAAACTTTAAAGGTTTTCTTCGACTTTAGGGTGCTTTTATGAGTCTCGATAGTTGGTTTTGTATTGCAGAACTGGTTCTCTTGTTCATTCAAATTAGCTGTTAGAAGTATCACAAAACTTTAATCTTTTAATCTCTTTTTTTATATATTCGGTCATCAGGAAATGCAAGCAAACATTCTCGAGGACCTTTACAAGTTGTCAACAGTGTTCGCCGTTTAAAAAAAAACTGATAGATCTTAATAAACAAAACATAAAGGAAATTCTGCTCATTATTACCTTTCTTTGGAGAACATCAGCGTTCTTCTTTGAAGTTGGTTGGTCGAAAGTTTCATCGCAAATGTCAGCTGAGTTCAATTCTACATCGGTCGTAGCGCTGCTAATGGTCGAAATGTCGTCAACTGAATAATTTTCCACCACCTTACTGGGGTTCGCTCCAGCCGATTGACCCTTCATTGCAAACTTTTTCTCGAGGTTTCCATTCCCGATGCTTTTGATCTTGTTGAAGATTTTAAAGTACAAAACGGCAATGATCAAGAAAGGCCCGAAAAATAACACCACGTTCGTGATGACTTGCGTCAAAGCAAGTCTCGCGTACCGCCGGAGGCAATGCACCCCGTTGTCGAAACCCTCGACGAACTCCCACACGGTGACGTAAGGGAGCCAGAAGGCGAGTCCGAGCAGCCACGGGATCGCGTTCTTGAAAAGCGCCTTCTGCTTGGAGCGCGACATGAAATGGTTGATAGGATCGTACGTTGCTCGGTGACGGTCGACGCAAATGACGACCACCGTGAAGTTGGACGCGCTCGTGAATGCGTGAGAAAACCCGCTGATAATCTTACAGACGTTCTGAGAGAAGGGAAAATACCTGAGATGAGTGTGAGCAACGCTTATGCCGAGTCGCAACCCGATAAGCAGATCGAGGATGCTCAGATTCATGATGAAGTAGTTGTTGTAGGTTCGAAGTCGTTTTTCGACGCAGAACGACGCGAGGCTGACGATGTTCGCGATGACGATCAGGCTGGCGAAGATAGCGGGAAACAGGATGCCGTTTATGCTTGAGGAAGTGGACCCAGAATCTTGAATGGTCACGTTATCATCCCAACTCTCATTCCCTTCACCAAATATCGTTGTACTTTGTGTAGTTCCAAATAGGATTGATGCCATGATGTAGTTTGTTATACTTTTGATGAAAAATTGTGTCTCTAAATAATGCAGTACAGACGATTTATTTAAAATTCTGTCTTGCACATGCTATTTATATAGCTGAAGAAAATAGTATTTTTTTTGCGTGTTTACCGTAGGTCTAAATTCCAAGCAATACTAAAGAAAATGCGATATATCCTTCAGCTGACTTGGTGCCCTTGTCCCGGATATTATATCACGATCTTAATTCGTGTATTCCAGCGCATTATTGAATTCGTTCTGGTATATTGGATTATATAGAATTTAGCAATGACCTCCTATAATGCACGGTACAGGATTACCCATAAACAAATTGAAAATACGTCTTGAAATTTGGATGAAAATCTTAGAATTAATATTTTATCTAGAATGTCAGTCATTCGTAATTAAATTTAATAATGAAGTAGCTCTCATCCATGATTTTTTTTTTAAACCCGGATAAGCATCAAAATGAATTTTCGGAATCAGTTTTCTGATGTATTATGATGCTGGAAAAGAAAACTTTGTACACGAAAAAAAAATCATGATTCCCAGAGTTACTAAGATCATGATTAATATGTGTCAAGCTTTGAACATCGCAATCCATACAGTGTGGATTGCGATGTTATGTAGAAGATAGGAGCTAGAATTGTTCCCTTCCCGCCAAGTGGACGATTTCTATTTCATTTTTTGTTTACACACCATGTTGCTTTGAACTTAAATTACATTATGAAATCTTTGCTTCTAAATCAATTATGATGTTGCGTAAGGACTTTGCGACGATACTTAAAATAATTCAGTCCTCCTTGATTTACTGTTTTCCTTTGACATAGATTGCTTGCAACCTTATACGTCTTATCCGTCCTTAAATGATTTATAGATGATGTTTTCAATAAGGACGAAGAGAATTTAATTTTGTTTTGTTAAAAGGTAGCCTTCGTAGAGAGAAGGTTTATTGAATTACAATAACCGAACCCAGAAGTTATCGACTTGAAAGAGATTTTAGTAGAAAGCTGAATGATGTGGGTTTTTGTATAGCCATTACAGGGCTTGAGCTTCATCAAAAGTTATGTGAAGTCAAATCGTGACGTCATTAAGTGAAGGCGGTTCGGGCAGTGATTGGCTATTGGTACGCGTATGCCTATTGTGACGTCACTCGAGCTTTCGGCCAATGACAAAAGCTCTGAATTGCGTAATTGTTTGTTACGGCCTCACCAAAAAATGCGCTTTATCAAAATGAAAATACATTGCATAAAATGATGATCCTTGAGGTTGGGGTGGGGGAGGTGGGGGGGGGGGGGGGGGGGGGGGAGAGAGAGGAAGAAAGGTGGAGAGTGAAACACACTGATTTTTATGATGTAGGTGATGTTTAGATGGACTTCAAATATGTCATGCGGGCGGTCTCGAGCTAATCATGCAAGTTAATGTACAACAAAATAATATAAAATAAAGAATAAATAAATGAGAAAGGGGATACTATCAATGAAAACGATAACAACTTTTTAAAGGTTGAGTCACATTGGGGACTAACAAAATGTTTGTTGTTGATATAAATCAAGGAAATTTCAGCAATATAATAGGATGACATAAATTGAAACGGTTAATTCACATTGTGCTCTGTAATAATGTTTGATGTTGCACGAATGTGTAATGCATAACTCGGGCATGACTCAGCCAAGTCAACCTACACGGTGAGGTATTTATCAGGCACTGCTCCCCGCTAATGTCTCATCGTGCAATCTTGAAAATGAAAACACGACTATTAATAAACTTATCAACAACTGAGGGTTCGTGTTTTCAACGCCACTCCTTGGAGGTTACGTCCATACCAGCTTCTAATTTCCCGATTTGCTTAGAACATGATAGCAATTTTTTTCTCTCGAGAATTCAACTCGAGGGTATTTTTCAATACCCTATTGTATGTCCCATAGAAATCATTTTGGAATTACGTGATACATCATCGTAATTTCCACACATATCACTCGATGATGGACAAGGCTATTAAAGCTTATCTGCCGTAGTTTACAGAAGGGATTAGACTGCCCTGCAAGGTCACTGGACAGGTGGTTATCTCATCAACTCAGCTTTCAGTTAACATAAGAAAAAGAGGATCATGGGGGACCAATGGTCACCGATTAGGCATTGTTTGTTATATAGAGGGCGCACGTAGCTACAAGTAGTGCAGTGGGCCTTTAAAGTTGCCTTAGGTTGATTTTTCGAAAGTCTTTGCTATCGTGTTTTAGTCTCAATTTTGTTTTAGTTTTGCGGATGATGCGATGATGCCCCGCGAGTATATTTCGCAAAGTATGGACAGTAAATACTGTCAATAAAGTTTGCTGTCTATGCATATGAAGTGTCGGGCGTGTCGATTTAAAGAAAAAAAGACAACAAACACGATGTGGGAGTTCGCGCGAACGAGACCTGGCTAATAAAAATCATGAAATAGGAAAAGAAATATGGAATGGACGCATCCGAAGGCACGTGATAGACCAATATCAATATTGACATCATTGTGTATAGTAACCAAAGCAGCTCGATTTGTAGTTATGCCAGGTTGCCTAATATACACATTCAGGGGGGGGGGGGGGTAGAGGTTCTATTTACATTGTTTTCAGGTTTCAAATTATACATTATTATGCTTATAAAAGTGACTTTAAGATATATTGCACCATTGATTACCATTCTTAAATGGCTCAGTTATAAACTTGTTCCCAGTAAAAGCTGTTTCATCATTCTATAATTCGACGTTTTGATATACAATAATGTAGGCCTACATGTTATATTTAAAATAAAGATGTATCGCCTCTCCCCATCAGCACGAATCGTACTGTCGTATTACCTCTTATACAAAATAAAGCCCCACCATAGTCTTTTTTTTAAACGCTATTTCCCCTCTATCTTTGTCTCCCCTTCTCTCTTTCTTTTCTCCTTCTCTGTCTGTCCGTCTGTTTGTCTGTCTGTCTGTTGTCTATGTCTGTTTTTTCACTCTCTCTTATTTTCTCCTTCTCTTTCTCTTTCTTTCCCTCTCTTCCTCTCTCTTTCTCTCCCTCTCTCTCTCTCTCTTTCTCTCTCCCCCTCTCTCTTTATCTCTCACGGCTCTCTCTCATCTTCACTGCACTACTGATTTCAAGCAGCTTTGTGACTCAATACCTTAATACATACTGACTAGTGAGGAAAGACTTAGAGGAGAGGATTAAAGAGAAGATTTATCGTTTCCTTCCTCAGTCATTCCGAAGGTAAGGAAATATTTTCGTAAGTAACGGGATGTACTAATTGCTCTTCTAAAAACCTGGAATTTACATTTCCTTCAAACCCGCAAAGGCTGTGATTAGACGATGTGTAATAACAGCTTAAACGACAAACCACAATCTTGGGGGAGGGCGGCGTTTCTAAAATTTGGATTATTTATTAAATGAAATCTTCAACGAAATAGTGCTAACAAGAATGTTGTCAAAGTAAATGTTAGTTCAATCAACCCAAAGATACTTGAAACCTTGATTTTTAAATGTGTAGTTTATCTTTGAATCTCTCTCTTTCTCTCTCTCTCTCTCTCTCTCTCTATCTAATGTTGCCAAATATTGAATTGGGATGCCATCCTCAAAAAGGTCTTTGCAGACAGAAATATCGTTTGAGATTTAAAAAAAAAAAAAAAAAAAAAAATTATATAGTATAGCAGAGTTAGAAAGAGGGCGGGGAGATGAATAGAATATAGGTTGAGGGAAGAAAATATATAGCTACATAAAAGAGAGACATGGAGAGAAGGAGAGAGACACTCACATACACATAACATATCCTCACACACACACACACACACACACACACACGCAGTGAGAGAGAGAGAGAGAGAGAGAGAGAGAGAGAGAGAGAGAGAGAGAGAGAGAGAGAGAGCAAAATACGGGAACGATTGTCTTCCACCTGAAGAAGTGACTAATGAAAAGTTCAATTTCCTGTTTGTAAACAATCTTTTGACTACTCCAAAGATTCAAGATGTCTCGGGTCTTTGAATAGGTAAACAATCTTGACGTCATCATTACATCATTAACCTTTAACTTTAACTGGAAGCTCCGGTAAGTTGTTGCTCTTTGTGGAAGTTTTCACAGAGCGGGCGGAAGGGCGGTAAATCGATGCGTTAACTGCATGCGGGCGTCTTCCGTAAAACCTCAACACAACAGACGTTATTTTATGACTGCAGTAATACGCGAAGACGTTCAAAATTTCTGGAGCGAGGAATTGATATTATTTTCCCCAAAGTTGCACCTTCGACATTCGTGGATTGATTAACATTGCCTGTGAAGTTTGATATGCAATTGATAGGCAATTAGGAGGAAAGAAGGATTTATTAGAGAGCCTCCGAAGTTGAAAGTTCTCGGAAAGAGTGGGACACACGGATACAGCAAAGGATAAAAAAAAATTGGAATACACAACAAGCATCATGTATTTAGGTGAGTCAATAATTGTCATTTTAATTTCATGCATTTTTTGAAATTCAGTTATTCATTGTTGTCTATAAAGCTCCTCCAAAGATCTTTGTACCTATAACATCGAACTCCTTCTTAAATATACCTTGCCTATCGCTCCCCCCCCCCCTTCGAATTACATTTCTTCACGAAGTACTCATGTCTTCACTTGCTGTCTCTCATTTGAAGTTATGATCCTTTTTCAAGTTCCCCTTTTGGTTTGTTTCACTGTATTTCAGCCTTTCTTTTAAAGGGTTGGATTGCCGTTGATGTTGTTTTTATGTTGTTGTCTTCATCGTTATTGGTGCTAGTGATGTCGTTGTTAATTCTAATATCGAGTAACAACAGGACGTTACTAAGCCCCCCCCCCCCCCCCTCCTCGTCTTTGAACCATCAAGAACCCTATAATCCCATGACCAAAAATAATGTGCCCATCCAATTAAGAAAAGGCTAACTAACAACAAAAAACAACTACAACAAAGCATTTACATCCCCAAAATATGATATAAATATACATACATCCTTCTTTCAGACTTTTTATTGTACTTGGCTCCCTATTCAGACATATGGGTTACGTTTCTGAAGTATGATATATGACAAATATTTTTGTTGCTGGTGGATAAATACTTAAGCATCTAGCACTTAACATTGCAAGGCCATGTTTGCAGACGTGATCATAAATTATAAAGTGCTGTGTGTCACTTATTGTTTTCCTTGATCGGTTATACTTCGTGTTCGTTTTTATACGGTTTCTTCTACACTCTCGTGAAATCGTTTATTACATTTGTTTACAGAATTATACGGCATAAACAAATTGAATACTTGATTTGTGATGAAAGTAATGGTGATAATCTGACTTAACTTTAAGACAAAATATAAACACGAAATCATTTGCTAAAACAGCTCAATTATGTTTCGCTCCATTTTGTTATACCATTTTATAATTTTAATAATAATAATAATAATAATAATGATGATAGTACTGATGATGATAATAATTATGATGGTAATAATAGTAATAATAATCGTTATGATGATAATTACAATAATAATGATAATGATAATAATAATAATAATAATGATAATAATAATGATAGCCATAATAATAATAGTGAACATTATTAACAAACGCAACTCATATTGGAAAAAGTGATTTCATGATATTGATCAAAACTGCTATTTAGTATTTACCCATTAAAGATATAAACCATTTGAATCCTAAAAATACAAGCCTATAAATTGCAATCACAAAGTAATAATTTCCTTCCAGCTGTCAGTAATAGACTTGACCTGAGAAATTCATAGCGGTCTCAGGTCTTACGTAATCTTTGAAGTTCAAAATTGCTCTCACCTGTTTCGCTAATGACACCCCGATTCTATACATTGTCATTGACTCATGGCGGATGTCACCGATTTGCATGTCATGTAATGCGTGCGTGTGTTGTAAAGGATCATGCAAGCGAGCGGATGGGGGTTCAATAACTATGAAGGATAAACAACAGCAACATAATGGGGTAATTTAGCAATAAGCTGTATTTTCATGAGGCAATCTTTGCTTTTGTTTCATTAATAAGTTAATGAGTCAGCCAACTATTATGATCTCTCAAGTAGACTCTTCACATTTTGTTCTGGGTCTTGCAACTCAAGTTTTGTTTGTTTTTTATTCAATGTTTAAAACGCTATTTTCTTTTAAACAATTTGTTTTCAATTCTGTCATTCGATTTTGTTTTCTTCATATGAGAAATTCAATGCGTAATATATAATTTTTTCTTCTGCATGATTGGTCTGTCCTTATTAATGAATGTTATCGATTTGACTATTTAGCGTTGGCATGAATCTACATAACATTTGTGACATATAACTTCTTAATTCAGCTAGAATGTTGCGTTCTATTTTTACCTTTATCTTGAAATATTGGCAACCATCAGAACTGAAATTTAAGATAAAGCATTTTTAATAGTCCTACTTTTTTGATGGATTCGTGCATGGGCAACGTTTCAATGCTGTCATAAACATAAATCAATCTCCCATTCTTATCATTATCTAATGAATTATTTAGTTCAGCATGCAATGTGCAGTAACACAAACAAATAAACAAATAAAATAACATTATTTATTTCAATTTCTGATTTCTGTTATCATTGTGACGGTGCACTCGTTGCAGCGTAGCCACTGGCAGGGGGGGGGGGGAATGCGCTTCCCCCTCTTTCACGCCCCCCCCCCCTCTTTCGAGAAAAAAATTGGATATATTTTGAATTTCGGGAGGGTTAGAAACTATCAGGGATGATTTACTTCCTTTCTAGATTTAATCAATGAAATTGAAATCTAATGGTTGAATATAAAAATTGTTTATATATATATATGTATATATATTTTACTATAGTCTTTAAATCTTTGCACCCCCGCCCCCGCCCCTGGCCCCACCCCATGCGCAGTGGCTGGCTCCGCAATTGGGTGCAATGAACTCGTAGATCTTATCACGAATAACGCGCATAGGTCATGCTGAATGATGTTATGTTTACTCACTCATATCTATCATCGATCATTACTAATAGTAATACACCTAGATAAAAGAAGCTGACGTTTTTAAACGCTCAGAGCTGCCAAATTAAGCCTTTTATCGAAGTGTATTAATGTGTCTCTTAGTGGAGAAGAAATGATCAAGAAAGAAAAAAATAGTGAGAATCCTTTTCCAATATAGAACCATTGCTAGTTTTCAACATAAAAAAAGAAATAGGTGAAATGAAAGTTAAATCTAAATTAGTCTACGTATATCCGCAGCAAGAAAGTTGACGCATGAAACAACTAATTTGCCTGAAACATGTTTAAAATTGATCCGGAAGGGGAGGGCAAACTTTAATTTGCCCGAGAGGGGTTGGGCACAGCTTGCGCGGTAACAATCATATTTTTAGTCGGGGGCACGCGCACTGTTCTAATAACATTATTATATTTAGAATATTACAAACTGACCGGAAAATAAACCTTTCCATCCATTTCAATTTTAATTATCCCCACCAGCAAACGGGCAGTTCGACCGGTGCGAGACTTACAACCCTCCCACCCGTCACGACACCCGCAACGGACTCACTGTCACCCACCAACCCTACCCGGTCTCCCACATCAACCCCAACTCCAGTGTCTCCTATACGACCAGCGATCAGGCCACGCTCATCGAAGACCAGCTCACAGCTAGTGGAAGCCACCCCGGAAGCCATGGTCGACCAGGGCGAGGAGGCGTCGGCGGCGGTGGTCGGAGAGGAGGTGGAAGTCGGATTGGGTCCAGGCGCGGCATCCACAAGAACAAGCAACCTGAAATTGTAATTATCTTCTATTCCCTCGATTGTGTTATTGTGATGTGATGATCATAAACAATCATGTCCTTAGTTGTATTCGTTTAAAAATAGCCCAATCATTTTTCTTTCTTCACAAAGTGCCCCTATGGAGAAACCCTTACCAAATCATATTTTTCTTGGAACTGTTTATCAAGTATTCATTTTAAAGTCACGAATATTTACGTAGTCTAGCGATGTTTAATTTTTGTAGTTCTTATTTCTTATTTAGTTTAGTAATATGAGAAGAATTTTGACAATATTGTATTTTCGCGTTAATAAGTAAAATATTTTTGCTCGCTCACTTAACTAGCTGTCAAAGATTGGAAATTGAAAAGTTGATATTCTGGCAAGAGATGTTAGCCCCCTAGCGCAGTTTTACACTTATGTGTAGCGGATTTCGAATAATAAACCAACATTTCCCAGTAAAAGTACCTGACAGTAAATTCATATGTGTTTTTATTCTTTTTCAGAGGCCTTGGAACAGCAATTTATTAGCGTGCTGCGATGATCCAGAAATATGTAAGGAGAACTAATCCATTGTTTTTTTAATTAAAATGTGTCTGTAATTACTTTCAATCAAATAAACCCCAACAAATAACATACAACAATTACGGTTAGTGAGATCTGAAGAAAACATAATGTTACAAAGAAAATTATAGGTAGAATTGTAAGTTAGCAAAGTTCTTAAGAAATTGAATGTTTTAATTTTTTATCAGGGCTATAGACGTGCATACAAATCCTTTATATTTTATTTAAAATTTTTGCCTTGAACCTTTTTCAACTTCAGGATGAAATATTAATTTTCAAGAAATATAGGGCCTGTACAATAATTTGTTGTTGCCAATAGTGAAAGTCATATAGTAAAATCAGAGACGGTTGCCTCAATACATATTAATTTGTTTGTTTTTATTTAACATGTTTTTTTTTTGTGTAATGATACAATTTGCCTTTGTTTTGTTGAGCATTTGTTTCTATTTCATATGCTTTTATTTATTTCGTTGTGTTTTTTTAATGACAATTCTATTATATCCAGATTTTATTACAATAAATTATTTGAATTTAAGATTATATTTTTAGGATAACTTTATTTGTTATCAATGGGATTGCCGCTTTCCCCATTCCGAAGATAGATTAGCCCACTGGTACATAGAAACAAATTTAATTCTGGTACTATATAACATTATATCCTGCATCAAAAATTTGTTGGCTTTTGATAGGTTGAGAGCTCGTCACATGACCAGAAATATTTGACCTATTTTTAGAAAGTACTATATAAGAGTACTATTTTGGTTTACTATTTGGGAGTTGAAAAAAAAATGTGAATTTTTTTTTTGAATTGAATCAATTTTTTTTCTTCAAATCTTAATTTAATGAAAACAAAATATTTTAAATCTTTTTAGATAAAAATTGACATTTGTTTTGTTCTAAATTTTTTTTCTCCCAAAAATGTTTTTTTTTTTTTATAAATATTTTTTTAAATAAATTTTTGATGCAGGATATAAAACAAATATACCATGCCTTCTATTCGAGGTACTGGTTAAACTATGGGCCTCGGTGACTCAAAAAGTACCATTTGCTTCGGGGCTGCGCCCCTCAGCAAATAGTACTATTGGAGTCACCTCTTGCGCATAGTTTTAACCAGAACCTCTCAAGGCAGTGTATATTTGTATACTATTTTTGAAACTAAAATAAAGTACTTGTTTCCCCCTATTTGACAGGTATTACAGGACTGGCGTGTTGCCCCTGCCTAGCTAGCCGTATATCGGAGAGATTGGGGGAGAACCCGCTAGCATGCTGCCTACCCTTCGGCTGTGTAGCACTGCGTGTTAAGCTTCGAACACAACATCATATACAGGTAAGATTAATAAGGACACCAAAATCATTAAAACTTAATACTTTTCAATTCCGGTACAGTTTCAAGAACATTATCAAATTTCAGTTGTATATAAAAGTATTCAATAAAGAACTGTATTAAGCTAAACGTTTAACAAAGAAACTTATTTTTTGTTGTTTATGGTTACTTTAGTTTTTGTTACCCTGCAATGAACTCTTTTAGTTGACAACCTCAGGGTATATGAAGAAAATCAAAAATTGTTTGCAAACAAACTAAGATATGCAGAAAAGGCATGCAGAAAACCACATAAACTATAAAAAATTAAAAAAAATCACAACATGATAGTGTATTAATAATACACCGCTATACAACTTAATATATATATAGTTATTAACGAAAGAGTATATAGACCTGTGCTTGTATACCTTGAAAGGATTTTAACAAATAAAATAATCAACGAAATTGAACATATTTGATTGGACCATGGAAGACTGGAATTAAGGAGAATTACTTTTTTTTGTTGTTGTTGTTTTTTGGGTGGAGGAGAGTTAAATGAATGCCATATTATTAAGGTTTACTAATTTTACTCTCATTCTTCCCTTCGTTTACATTGCAAACGAACTTCTTGGAGTCTTGATCGCTGTACTTTGTGTTATAAATTTATCTATGCTCGTTCTGGAATAAATCCATTAAAATACCTTACTATATAACAAAGAGAAAACAAATCTAGTTCTGCCTGCTTCACATTAATACTGATTCGTGGTTAAACTTCAAATTAGTAACAAGATATAGATTTGGCAAATTCAAAATGTCTATTTTTAAAGCGTCTTTGAATACATTGAGTAACTTCGTTTATCCTTTAAAACCAGGGTGACATTTGTTCTGATTACGGAGTCTCGTGCTGCTGTGGCTGCCCGCTGTCGCTCTGCCAAATGTGGCGGGAACTGGATTACATCGAAAAGAAGAACAACCCTGGGTCGTCTGCCAACGGTAGTCATGGAAACCAGGGCAATAACACCTCAACGTCAAGTCGGAGTTTCCTCGATATGCTTACATTTTGAAATTTGTCATCAAAGTATACATGCTGAATGTTTAAAATCTTTATACCGCGAACACTTCATTAGGATGCCTTTTGAGAACTCTTAAGAACGGTATCATAATTATATGGAATACATGTATTTAGTTAGAATATTTATGTTGGGAGGATAATTACATTTTAAAAAGAGCGAGACATTTTCGAAGTTGCAAGACGTCTGTTTAGAATTCATAGTGTAAATAGAAATGTTTATGAATGAATGTTTTGATGATTCGTAATGTATCCTTTGTAGTACACCTACATTTATTTTACTCTCCCCCCCTCCAATCCTCCCTCTCCCCCTCTCTTTCTGCCTCTCTACTAGTCTCTCATTTTCTCTCTCTCTCTCTCTCTCTCTCTCTTTTCTTCTCTATCCCTCCCTCTATATCACTTTCTAATTTGGGTTTACTTTGTTTTTCTGTCTGTCATTAAGGTGCGTTTCATATATGTGGAGAATATATCAATGTTTATATTTACGTACATACGAACGTAATTATATCATACATTATAAATACATATCTCTCTCTACTTTTTGTGTAAAAAGGAGAGAATGAAATATGTACAAACCAGTATGGGCTTCTCTTTGAATTATTCGAAGATATCTACCCCACCCCCTTTAGATAGACCTGTTTACTAATGTTTTTAATTTATGCATATTTTCCTCAGCTACCCAGCTACTAAGCTACCTACTTACTATTTATTATATGCGTAATGATATCTTTGTGAATGCAATCCATTTTGAATACAATATTTGTTGCTACGTCTGGCAAGCATTTGGTAACTCCTTAGTCAAGAAAAATTCTATTCTTGCGGTTTGCATAAAATCAGGAAACACGTCTACTCGAGTCATTCGTTTTAAATGTCATTCAAACGTCATTGCTAGATGCCAAAAATAAAATGTTCTCGTGACTTTTGAAGATCACGGGTCGTAAAGTAGGGCACACCGTTTTTTTTTCTCTCCAGTGGATCGGGAAAATAGTCACGTGCTTCTCAATCACGGTCGTAATCTTTGTCTAGACAGCTCTTGATATATGAAATGAAAGACTCGGAGACAGGGGCGACGCTAGAGGGGGGTGATGGGGATGGGCACCCCTCCCTAAAGCCATAGTTTTCGGATTGGCGAATTAGTCAAATTTAGATTTATTTTAAAAAAAAAGTTAATTTCTGTTGGTAAAGTTTCTTAAGTTCTGTCAGCAAATTAAGTGCAATATTTTAACTCCAAGTAAAAAAAGTTCTAGAGACGTGATATTGCATACATTGATTCGTCAAAACAATTCGATGTTCATTATTACTTTTGTTATTAATTGTAATTGTTTTATCTTTATTAAAGCTATTATTTTGCAAGTAGTTTTGTTTATAAAGTTATAAACCGTTAATAGCGTGTACTTATAATTTCAAATATTTGGAATTCCATAAATTATGTATTTGTTAATGAATAAGGTGAAATGTAATAACATTTTTCCCGAATATTGGTTGTTTTCAAATTCTTGACGGAAGGGAGGGGGATTGCTGCAGTGGCATTCGAACTAATACTTAATATGCTTTTAAAACTCTTGAAACATTTTAAAAGCGTGAAACAAAAGGAATATTCAGTTTCTCAAATCAATGTGCCTTCAATTTAACAAAAGTTTGGAATAGACCTATCAATGGAAGTTCGTTCAACTTTTCAATCACCATTTACAGATAATAAATTCTGAAAATGTTAGAATGATTTAATGTATAATATAGGTATACAGTGCATTCTGAGAAGTGGACGTAAAAATTCACACTGAGCAACTTATCCCAATTATGTTGCAAATGTTACAATTTGTTGATTGATTGATTGATTAAACGATCGATCGATTGATTGATTGATTGATCGATTGATTTATTGAGTGATTGATGTACATAGGCCTACTTGTATGATTTATGAAGACTATCTGCGATCTAATATTTGAAAGGCAGAATGGATAACCAGTTGACGATTATTTTATTCAGTATTGGTCATGACCATTTATTTGAAATATTTTTAATAAAAATGACTTTGTATAACTATTTCAAACGTGAATACTGTGTTTGCATCACTTGTGTTATATATACACATCCCCACTCTCTTAACACCAGAGAACATAATATTCACTTCGATCTAATACATCAGCGCTTTTCTTTCTCATTCCCAAACCTCGGAAAAAGACTGGCTTCATATCCTTTCAATCCGTTACCCCCACGCATATGGAACAAACTTTTGAGAAACTGTACTTTATGTGATTTCTACAACAACAACAACAACAACAAAAGTAAAACAATATATTTTAAAAAAGCAATGTGAAAACACACCTCTACAATTCTTAACTTGTCCTTAGACAAAAGGACAGCGCCTTGTATCCTTTGGAAGAGGCGCTATATAAATTAAAATAAATATTATTACTAGTAGTTATCAAGATGGCACATATAGAAGGACACACAGATTCGTAGATCCATGTATTTTATACCTTATATACAAAATCGAATGTGATGCAATTATATCAGAATTCATGTCGCCTTTGATACGAGGGTGGTGGATTTTTTTATTCAATTTCTTTTTATTCGATGTGATGGTCATCGATAAGGGCACATCTATCAAGAATAGGTAGGCTTTGTTACTCGTGTTTCAAACACGAGGTCGCATGGTGACCGAGAGAAAAAAGGGAAACAAAGTAATCGGCCCATATTGAAGCATATCGGCTGCTTATTGCAGTGGCGGATCCAGGGGGGGGGCCCAGGGGGCCCGGCCCCCCCCCCCCCTTGAGAAAAAAATCATGTAAAATCACGTGATTTTTACCTTTTCTGGGGTTGGGCCCCCCCCCCCTGGCGCTCAAGGGGGGGGGGGGGTGCAAATTGAAAAAATTTCGAGGACCAAAAAAAAAAAAAAAAATGTGCTCACTACCCCCCCCCCCCCCCCCCCCCCCCCCCCCACTGAGCGACTTTTCGGTCGGCGTGATTTTCAAATTTTCGGGAGCAAACAAAAATGAAGAAAGTTGGGCCCCCTCCCCTAAGAAATCCTGGATCCGCGCCTGGCTTATTGACCCCTCCTACAATAAAAATTGCCCCTCCAGCAATAATAATAATTATTACAAACAAAACACTACCCCCTTCTCCTGTCCGAAGTGGCCTATCCATTACTATCGCATTTCACCCCGTCGTGAAAAGCCCCGATAAGCTGACTGCATTATTAGGGGCATTTTCAAAACATAATGGCCTGCCTTCTTGCGGATACTCTAAAGCAAAATGATAATCGGTTACTAGTACTTGGGGAAACACTGCTTTTAAAAGGAACCATCTTTTTGCTATATATTGGAATAAAATAATGAAAGATACATCAGATAAGGAAGGGGCGACTTTAACTCAGGAATACGATTACTGAAGTGGGGTATTTGCTCGATTTACTGAAAGGGGTATTTTTTTATCGCGCGGGAGGGGCACTTTCATTGATTCTAAAGAAGAAAAATGTAGGGGCATGAGTCCCCCGCTCCCTCATCCGCTGGGATAGAAATAGTAATTTGTTTACATTTTAAAGCAGCAACGGAAGGATATGGATATGGCAAAGTAATGCAAAAACAAAATAAAATAATCCCCTTTTCTGGTAAACGGGCGGCTTTCTTGAAAAAAAATTGCATACGTATATCCTAAAATTGCAACTCATTCCCCCCCCCCCCCTCAGACATAACAACAAATCAGCATTTCATTTGGCCTCGGCATTTGACCTGACCTACTTTAGATGTTGCTATATCGAACAAGCCTCGTGCAGCTTTGGGGTCGTTAAGAGCAGCTTTTGTCCAAAAAGCATGCAGAATTTGACATAAATGCACTGACACGTGGAACATGACAAAGGGAACAAAGATGCGTCAGTACGGCTTTCAGGTGCAAGGCATTTCTCTATCACATAATGCCGTGTTGGGGAAACAATTCATGAATTTGAATATGAAAGGATTTGGTATGTGCTTTTAGGCCAGGGCGAGGGTCGTTGTAAATCGGTACCCTCTTCTTTTGAAGCCGGGCTTGAGACTACTACATGCATGAGCTCTTCCCCTTATTGCATATGTATTGTGCAAAATACACATCCTATGCACGGTGAGGCGCTGAGCAAATCTGACATTAGGAAAAAGGGGTAAGTTTTATTCTTTACCACATGTAATTCTTACTTTACTTTTCTTTTCTTTAATCCACCGATGCTATAGGACTATGCCTGTTCATCGATCGTATATTTCTTCTTCAGCGGTTATACATTTATCCTTGTCATTTCGAATTAGATAAGTGGGAAAGGACAAAAATGTGTGCAAATTTGCAATATCAGCTTATACAGCTTACAGGCTCACAAACAAGATCATGTTTTTTAGACCAGTATTTGTCTAGTCTATTCTCAAAACAGTTACAGAAGTTGCTGAGATTACATAATTCAGGAAGATTGTTCCACAAATCCACAACTCTGTTGCTAAAAAAAATGCTCCCACATATCAAGCCGAAAGAACTGGTTTCTAGTTTAATGTTGTCAAATAATGTTGTGCTCTGTTATGGTGTGTTTGATTGGCGGTACCATTCTACTTCAATCATGTAATTTTTCATCGGTTTAGATTTGACCTTTCGACGCAAAATAATAAATCATGATGTGCGAAAATCATTATCTTTCCAAGCATGGCATTGATTTTGCAGGTCTTTAAATTATTCACAATATTTCAAATGTCAACTATGACTGTTCAATGGAAATTCACGCTTGATAAAAAAAAAAAGCTTTTTAGGTGAAAGTGCAAATAAAATGTATCACATTAATGATGAGTAAAGTTTGGAAAATATTGTTTGTGAGATCTTTTTCTTGTGATAAAAGCTGTCATGCATTTTGTTCATGGCAATATAGTATCAATTTTGTTTTAATCGTATTTGAAAATAATTAGGACACCAATAAAACAGTTTTATTAAAGAGACCGGTTTTTGGAGAAACAGACTTTACAACAATATTTCTTGCACAAGCATGGAGTGTAGCCTTTAATGATATCACCAATTTTCAAAATTGAAATTCCCATTCGATGATCTTGACTTTTTGGTCCTTTTGTTAGATTTATGGTTTTTTATTTTCTTCTTCTTTAAATTGCTAACCACATCTAAGATTTGAGTGTACATGTACAAAATGTATAAAAATATATCTCATTCATGCAATTTATTATTCACAATTCCATAATACAAATCAGTAATACTGGATATCAATAAATATTCGATACCGAGTCATTTGATTTAATTTGATTTGATTTGATTTATTTATTAAATTACCGGAGAGATTTACCCTTTTTTTTCTTAAGCTCCAAGATCGGAAACAGCATTCTTTCATCATCGACATCTCTCATCTGTTACCATGACGACCACTGTAATTACCTCCCAGCCGCTGATGCCTACTATATCATCGGTAAGTATGGGTGGATAGATCGGATACAAATATGTAATATAAAACTAAAAATATATAAAAAGTAAGTGAGTGTAATAATGAAGTTAAACTAAACAACAAAAAAGTAAGGGAGAATTAAATAATAAATTAATGAATAAATAAATGGGTAAATCGAGTTTGAAAGACGATTTTGTTATTGTCTAAAAAATAGTATTAATGTATCAATTACATTTGTAATACGGGTGGGAGGGAATGAGGGAAAAAATATAAAGTGAAGCCTTTCTCTGCCCCATACCATACTTTTTTGGGCCTTGAATTCGAAGGGCATGACAAAATATTTGAGTTATATGAACCCGCGAGCAAAATTGAAGTTTGCTTCAAAATTAAAAATGAATGAACAGCGGAATTTTCGGGAGAGGGTGTAATGTTCCTTCGCTAATACCCATGCCCTAAAAAAACGACACAAGTGATTGTCATTACAGTTGAATCTAGAGCAGGCGCGGATCTACGGGGGGGGGGGGGTTTAGGGGGTTTAAACCCCCCCCTTGGGCGGCCGGAAAAAAAAAAAAAAAAAAAAAAAGGAAGAAAAAAGAAGAAAAAAAAAGAAGAAAAAAGAAAAAAAGAAAGAAAAAAGAACGCACGCTGGAGAGAAACTCTTTCAAGTGCAAATATTGTGAGAAGATATTCGACTCATCTGGTAACTTAACCAAACACATGATAACTCTGGATATAACTGTGTATTAAACTGTTACTTGATTTAAAACGACGTTATCATGCACTGCTTTTTATGGTCTCCATTGTGTTAATAGATGCCAGGAAAACATCACTTACGGGGTTCAAATAAACACCCCCCAAAAAATCGGCTCGCCGCTTCGCGGCTCGTGGACGATGCTCCGCATCGTCATTATTTTGGTCAAACCCCCCCCCTTAGCAAAAAGCTAGATCCGCCCCTGTAGAGGTTGTTAAAACGATTTGATAGATGGGATATAATTATGATTATCAAATCTATAAAAACTAAATATATAAATAGATCAGAAACCAGAGTTTGATTGATAATACCTCTTTGTGTTCGTCTATTATTTGCGTTGCATCTATTATCGCTGAAAGCTGGTTAATTTCTACTTGTAAAGTTCCTAAAGCTACCATTATCTAATTTTTGGCTCGTGCAGCACAGGGCCCCGTCTTATAAAGAGTTGCGAATGATCCAAATCAATCGCAAGTCCTCTAATCAATCTCAAGTTTGCTGTCCCCTATTTTGTGTCAACCGCAATCAGTTGCAATCAATATCATCTCTTTATAAGACGGGCCCAAGTTTAATGTAGGGGTAGGCCTGAAATTTATCCTACCCATCGAACCAATCAAGTTGTACGTTTTAATAGAGCTAATTGTACTATTGCAAGAACATTTGACTCACACTGACAAGTGACATTCTACTTTCACCAATAATTTCGCAATAATGTTGTTACGACAATAATGTGAATGTGAGATGAGGATGGGTAAACATTTATTTTCTCTTGTAGAGCATATTGTTGTCCTTCTTCTCTAATACGAGATACAAATGGAGGACACTGATATCACTAAAAGAAATAAAAGTTAAACTGACACGTTTTAACGGTGGTATTTCTTTCTCTAAACAGACTCGGTATGCTGTTGAACGGGATTGGCATAGCGGGCTATTTGGATGTTGCTCCCACATGTTTTCCTGTAAGTTTGAATTATGTTTATTTGGTTGAATGAGTTGATTTGTTTGTTTGTTTGTGTGTTGGTTGGTTGGTTGATTGGTTTGTTGGTTGGTTGGTTGATTGGTTTGTTGGTTGGTTAAATGGAATAGTACGAGAGAGAAAACGTTATAATAAGTTTTGAGATTGGTGAAATAATTTGTTAGTGGATTCGAGAGATATTTTGTAGGTTAATAATGTAGCTAATAAATTGGTTGGCTGAAAATGGGTTGGTTACCTGGTTAATGGGTACGTTGTTCGGTTAGTTTGTGGGTTAGTGGGTTGGTTGGTGGGTAGGTGGGTTTGTTGGTGGGTTGGTTAGTGGGTGAGTTGGTGGGTGAGTTTGTTGGTGGGTTGATTGGTTGGCTGAAAATTAGTTGGTTGCTTTATTACCTGGTTAATGGGTGAGTTGTTCGGTTAGTTTGTGGGTTAGTGGTTTGGTTGGTGGGTTGGTTGGTGGGTGAGTTGGTAGGTGAGTTTGTTGGTGGGTTGATTGGTTGGCTGAAAATTAGTTGGTTGCTTTATTACCTGGTTAATGGGTGAGTTGTTCGGTAGTAGTTAGTGGGTTGGTTGGTGGGTGGGTGGGTGGGTTGGTGGGTTGGTGGGTGGGTGGGTGGGTGGGTTGGTGGGTGGGTGGGTGGGTGGGTTGGTGGGTTGGTTGGTGGGTGGGTGGGTTGGTGGGTTGGTTGGTGGGTGGGTGGGTTGGTGGGTTGGTGAGTTGGTGAGTCGGTGGGTTGGTGGGTGGGTGGGTTGGTTGGTGGGTGAGTTGGTGGGTGAGTTTGTTGGTGGGTTGATTGGTTGGCTGAAAATTAGTTGGTTGCTTTATTACCTGGTTAATCAGTGGGTGGGTGGGTGGGTGGGTTGGTTGGCGGGTGGTTTGGTGGGTTGGTTGGTTGGGGGTTAGTGGGTTGGTGTGTGGGTGGATGGGTGGGTGGGTTGGTGAGTTGGTTGGTTGGTTGGTTGTTTGGTTGGCCGGTGGGTGGGTGAGTGGGTTGGTTGGTGGGTGAGTTTGTTGATGGGTTGGTTGGTTAAATAGTAGGTAGATTTCAGTGCCTGAACCTGTTTCGTCAGGATAGTGATTTAAAGTGGCCAGCGTCATCTTTAGTCCGAATTATTACACTGAAGTATGATCAGCCTTTTATAAAAGCCACGATTAATCAAATTTATCGAAAGTGAAGAATAATTATCCCTTTTTTAAAATGATTATTTGTGATATATTTTGAAGATTTGTTTGCATCCCTCTCTCCCTTTCGGTCATTTTTCTCATGTGATCTTTCTCCATTCTCTTTCTCTTTCTCTTTCTGTCATTTGCACGCTCTCTCCCCCATCTCTGTCCCCTCTCTACTTTTCTCTCCCCCTCCCTACTTTTTTCTCCCCCTCCCTACTTTTTTCTCCCCCTCCCTACTTTTTTCTCCCCCTCCCTACTTTTTTCTCCCCCTCCCTTTCTCTGTATGGTATAGGTCTGGCTGGATGGTGGTGTCCATGGCTCTATTCGATGTATGTTACAACACGTCTTGAAGAGAACTGCCTGCTACCTTGCTGCATGCCTTACTGCTACATCGTCCCGCTTAGAACCAAGATACGCACAGAGAACCGTATAAAGGTATGTAGAATGAGAGAGATAGGGATAGAAAGAGAGAGAGAGAGAGAGAGAGAGGGGATAGAAAGAGAGAGAGAGAGAGAGGGGGGGGGGAGAGAAAGAGAGAGAGAGAAAGAGAGAGAGAGAGAGAGAGAGAGAGAACGAAGGGATATTGCTGTGCAGGTCTAAGCTATTCTGTCCTATTATTCCCAACCACGACTTAGATATTAGTTATCATGATATATATTAATTTGCCATTCCTATACCAGAACTTGGATTAGTCAAAAATATATAAACTGTATAGCATAAGCTAATAGTATTTGAATTATCTCTATATTTACAATACAATAATGAGTTTACATTGTGAAAAAATAGTATCTAAAATTAAGATTGTCACAGTGTATTGTTTGGCGAACATGTCAACAATAGTATGAAGGAATAGATCGCTCAATAAATTGCAATGAAACTGTTGAACCAAGTGCTTCATATTTCATCAACCAAAATAATGGTTATCTTGATAAACCGTTCATACATTAATTTTATTGAACAAGTTGTTGATTCATTTGCCACGACGCACATTGAATAGGGTTCGAATCCCTACCTCGGCTCTTATGTCATTTGCAAAAAAACGTTAATTTACAGTTGCCACTCTCCACCCAGGTGAAATATGAAATAAATTGATAACCGGTAGAAAGAAAATCTTCCAGTGCTTGAGTGCCTTATCATGGTAAATTTTATTTCTCCATTTATTTTGCCCATCGTCTAATTAGTCTCTCCCTCTCTCTCTATCTCTCCTTCCCTTTCTCTCTCCTCCCTTTCCTTTCTTTCTCTTCCCTTTCTCTCTCCTTCCTTCTTTCTCTCTCCTTCCTTCTTTCTCTCTCCTTCCTTCTTTCTCTCTCCTTCCTTCTTTCTCTCTCCTTCCTTCTTTCTCTCTCCTTCCCCCTCTCTCTCTCCTTCCCCTCTCTCTCTCCTTCTTCCTTTCCAGGGTTCCATCTGTCAAGATTGCCTGGTGGGATGTTTGTGCCACATGTGTGCTCTCTGTCAGATACACCGAGAGAACATCTACGCGAAGAAAGGCGGTGTACTCTACTAATTATTCTACGGAGGACCTAATCAAGTGCCAGTATTTGGTGTCAAGTAAAAGAGGTGTTCACTCGGTTTAAAATTATCGGCTCGTGTTGCATAATCATTCTTCGGAGCTTTTCAATTTCGGTGTTGATAAACAAATTAGTGTTTATCTGGTGTACAAATATGGGCGGATATTACGAAATAGCGGATATGATCAATGGATCCAGACTCCAAATAAATGTATCGACTAAGGCATGATTCAAATATTTGAGACTGAAAATGTATATATGTATAATTATTTGAAGAAAAAAATAACTTTAAAAGAAAATGATTAGTCGTCCTTGCCTCTTTAAGACCTACCTACCAATTTTTCGAAACCAAAAATAAATCAATAATTTAGCTTTGCAAATATTTATCATTTGAACATGATAACATTAATGGGTTCATACCCACTAATGTGTTTCTTTCTCTTTTTTCCTGTAACGTTTAACGTGATACACCCATTAAGATTGATAATTTTGCAAACTATGCTAGTACTATATGTAAACACTAGGTAAAAAGTTGTATGAAGAAAGTGGATTACATTTCATATTTGGACTGAAATTAAATGATATAATCAAATGATTGTAAGAACATTTGGAATTGTAATTGCAATGATGGTGATTTATTTTTCTCATCATGGAATGAGCATTTCTAAAAAATATTAATAATGACAAAATAAAAAATCACAATAAGCCATTCTCTTTTCTTGTAACCTCTTTATTATGTTTTGGTGCAAGATTATATTGATTGGTTGGTTGATAATTTTGTTACAATGTACAGACGAATGAATCCAAGATATCACTGTGTACAAAATAAAGATAAGCTGATTTGATTTTTATTTTATTTTATAGAGAACAGAGAGAGAGAGAGAGACAGAGAGACAGAGAGAGAGAGAGAGAGAGAGCAAATATTTGTAAAATGAAGAAAAGAGGATATAATAAAATAAACGGGGCAATTTTTGTTTCACTTTTGATAGATTTACTATAGATTTAGTATAAGAATTCTAACTGATGATGGCGCTAGGCCAATTTTAAACACTATCGTCCTCAAAAAAAGTTTGAAGAATAAAAAGAATGGCAATGAAAACCCGAACACTTTATCTGGCAATTCTCAGCATTTTTTTTTATTAGGGACTTTTAGATTTGCACGAAGACAATGTGGATTGCTACGGTCGACGTCCTTTTAATACACTGCCTTGAATGGACGTCACACGTATCAGTCCACGCAAATCTAAAAGTCCCTAATTTCTGGTCGTACAAAATTCAAACTAACTTTTGAAGTTGTCAATAGCAACTTAAGAGGTCACGACATGTTTTAAGGGGTCTAGCGCCATCTTCAGTTGAAAGCATTACAGTCAAAAACACATTCTATAGTTTCCAGATTTGCCTATTGTGTCTTTATATGTATAATATGAGATAATATGAGACAATGCGAGATAATGTGAGATGATATGAGAGAGAGACAGAGAGACGGTGAAAGAGAAAGACCGGAGGGGAGGAGGGTATTCAAAAGCGGAGAGAACACAAAATAAAAGAAGGAAGAGTAATTAGAGAGAGAGACAGAGACAGAGAAACAGAGAGGGAGTGAGGGAGAGACGGACAGGAATCAAAAGCAGAAGAACTGTATAACATTGCATCATTCATTAAAAAAAGATTGTCTGCTTAAAATCTATACATCACGCTCCACTATAATGTATTTCTTGAGAGATGGCGCTAGACCAATTAAAAACCGACAATATACAATACGCTCCACCATAATGTATTTCTTGAGAGATGGCGCTAGACCACTTCAATATCGACAATGTACAATACAATATTGTATTTTGTGATTGACTGTACAATAATAAAATCTTAGTTTTTACAGTTATTAAGAATTATGTTGAGTTCTTCTGTTACAGCACGCGTCGTTTCTACTTCCAAAATATACAGATCCCCCCCCCATTTTCTTCCAACAAAAACAATGCAATATGCCTGAGATACCACGTTTATTCACTTTTAATGATATTCCCACCTTTTCTGCTTGTACATTTGCATATTCATCAAGTATTTAAAGACCTTTCAGTACCATCCATAGGAGGCATCCAAGATCGTGCATAGTGATCACTTCTTGCAAATGTTTGTAATGAATATGCATGATTTGAAAAGAGGTGAGACATGTCTTAGTAACTGTGAAATAAATGTGAAAACTAAACTATAAATTGAAATCCTTCACCGACATTCGTTAATAATGATTTCATAATAGTAACACACTTGATCATCACCGATGAAAAGAGAGTGTCATCTCATCCCTCTCATAATGACAGTAGACATTGTGATAGGGAGGGGGTGGCGCAATTCATCTGCGCTGTAATAATTATGAGGTCATCTTTGTCTCCAAATCACCTACAGAGCGACAAACAGTTGATAGGGAGGGGCGACTCGTGCTGCCCCGAAATGAAAAAAAGTTTATCCGAACATATCTTTAATTTGTATAGATCCTGATTAAGATATATTTTTACTTTCTCAGAGATTTTCATACATTTACCATTAGGATAAACATTTCAAAGATACAAAATAGATATAGTAGTTCTAAACTAAAATAGTTTGGAAAGAATCAACCTTCTCAAATGAGATTTTCTCAGAGATTTTCATACATTTACCATTAGGATAAACATTTCAAAGATACAAAATAGATATAGTAGTTCTAAACTAAAATAGTTTGGAAAGAATCAACCTTCTCAAATCTCTGAAGAGCCATCCCACCCACCAACTGGCGAATTTGACTAGATTAGTATTATAGGATATCATTTTGTTGCACAGTTAGTGAAACCTCTAACCCTGCTTTGTAAATGCTGCATATTCATCAAATTGTATTTGAATATCTTCTATGATTGGTCGTTGCTGTTCAGTATATCCCTCATCATTGTTCTTTCTTACTTATGATTGGACATGGCTAGAGGTACATGCAAATAAATGTGCATGCCCATTAAGAAGAGGTGGGAATATGTAGTAACTGTGAAACTTAAATGATATGAAAACTATAGATAACCCAAAAATTGTAAACCGGTGGGAGGGTTGGTCTACAGCAATTACCCATATACGGTAGTTAATATTTTCCCCGATATTTTCAAACATTTCCAGTTTTTATATTCACAAAATTAATATTGTCTCAGATTTTTTCAAACATGAAGAATAAACGAAGTAATCGAAAGCAGGAAAAGAGTCGACCTTTTACAATAATGATAACCATCCCATGTCCGAATTAGATTTCTACAGATATTCAACCAGATATGATTATTTCCGTCTGGGGACCGACCTTTAACGTCAACCATCCGAAAGACGTGACTCGGTTTTAAGCCGGGGTCGCCTGAGCAAGTTTGTAGGCGAAGACAGAGAACTGACTAAACATTAGACTAACTCTGATGCATGTTCTAATAATATACTTTAGATATCATTTTTGTTTCACAGTTAGTAAAACGCTCCACTTTTCAAGCTTAAAGATATCCATATTCATCAGAAGCTATTTGAATATGTTTTGTCATTGGTCGTCGCGTGACTTTAGATACTCGCAAACGTATGCTAATGAATATGCATATTGTTTGAGTAGAAGAGACGGAGGATTTTTTTTAACTAACTGTAACTGTGTAACAAATGAGATATCTCATCTTCATTAACTTATATCTCTTTGGGAGTCTCGAGATCTGATCCACTGGGTTAGCTCTCTGTCTACGCCTACACCCTGGCTCAGGCGACCCCGGTTCGAAACTGAGCCCTGTCGGTCCCCAGACGGATGGATTTCCCCCCTTTTTTGTCATTAGTTTTTCTTATTGATTTCAAACAATACAAATCAATCTTAGAAATAAGATACAGTTGTTTTTCATCTTGACACGTCTGCACAAACCTACCACACACACTCATACGCAGGCACACACACATATGCAAGAGTGAAAGGTTATATGATCATACTATATCCTCTGCAATTTACCATTGTTGTAATGTAATCAAATTGAATGCAAATCTTTTAATTGGGAAATCATTACATTGCTGTTACAAATTATTTCATTCACCTGTTACAAATATGTATTTCTACAGTCAGAATTTGAATTGCATACATCAATTGTTGGTACTTGGTAGGACAAACGTCATTGCTTGTACTACCTAATAACATGGAGTGTATGCAATTCGCATTATGACTATTGAAATCCAGTTATTTGGACCAGATGAATGAAACAATTTGTAACATGGCACTCAACAAATACATTTGCATTCAACTTGATTACATTACGAAAATGGCCTATCCTCATCAACACTGCTCAAACTTCTAGCATATTTATCAGCAGATATTTGAATTACAAAAAGGCAAAAGGATTTATCACCAATTCAACCACACTCAGGAAATAATTAAATGAACAATTTTAAATAAACAATTATTTTAAACTCTGAGGGTAGAAGCAAAAAGGAAAGGGCAAATTTCAATGACCCTGAATAAACTATAATCATATATAGCCTTTCTAGTAATTAGAATTTGCTATTAAAGACTTCAAACAAAAATGAGAACACATGAGAATAATATGTTGGTTCATTCAATTTTTATTGAACATTATAAGATGCACAAAATACACATCCGAGATATACCAAGAGCCACATACAGCACAATATTACATAACTTTTTCTTTCTTTTTATTTATATTTATACATCTTCTCCATGCCTGTACACTGTCTTATTTTTTTTTTCTTCAGCTATGCATGCCTACTCCATATTTGCAGATATAACTTGGTATGTGAACTTGTCATCTACTCATGAGGAACTAATGAAAAAGAAAGAAACAAGCATTAAAAAAAGCTAGGAAATGTATCCCTTTAAAGTAGAGGTTCATTGATTTGAAATACTGAATTAATTTGTATCATCGCGTAAGAGAAGGGCAGATTAAACAAGGTTACACAAATTCAAGATTGGAAACATTCAAAGAAACGATTGTCAATTTTTTAAACTGTAAAATACCGCCCCCTTTTGGCACTGGTTAAGCATTCCATGCACTGCCAAGATTTGTGATGTCACACAAGGGACTGAATTAGCATAAGCAGACGACGTCCCATAGCAATGCACACATTTTCAGTGCTTTTCAATTTGGAAGTGGGCTGATATTTCAGTGTTGTTTTAAATTGATCCTTTATGTTTCTAAGCAAAGGATTATAATTATCAGAATCAGCATCACTTTCCTTTTAAAATGGTGCTAAATACGTTCATGTTTAAAATCAATCAGACTCTTAAAATTGAGAAATAATTGCACTGAAAATATGTTCATTAGTTATAGGAGGTCGTCTGCTTATGCAAGATTGGTCCCTGATGTGACGTCATCGCTCATATATCCCAGATCCCGAGGTGCCTTTAATTATGTTCATTTTTTGATTGCCCGATATGCAGTTGACCTAAACTTTCTACGATTGTCATCTGCAACATTATTGGTTTCTAGAGATAAATTATGGCCATACTTTGTAGATTTAAATGAATGTCTACTTTAAGAGTGTTCTTGGTTCAATAATTTCTCTACCAAAAAGAAAGAAAAAAAAGGGAATCTTACGACTACAGGGCAGTATGCTACAGTATACATTCAAGCCAGTATTACAATATGGATACAAAATATTTGGATTACCTTTGGCAGAAGGTTAAGAAAAATAATGAACACCAAGTTAGTTGAAGAAGAGAGAGGACTGATATTCATAAATGATGACAAAACAAAATTCAATTGAATCGAAAGAATGCTCAACTGTCGATGAAATCTTCTTACGTGATCATTTTACTAACACAAAAATTTGCAAAAGAACTTAGTCATGATAACTCTTCGAAAGGGAATTCAATCACAAAGCTGCATGATGAATAATGATTCCTGCAACATTTGACATATTTCAAACACAACATTTTGCTCCTAATCTCAAACTCTGTGAGTTAACCTATTAGCCCATAAAATACATTCTTCCTATACACATTTTTTTTCCTTCTAGTTGATTGATACACTTTAATCATCAAATGAAAGTTGGAAAATAGAACTAACATGACAATACATGCCCATTGTTAAATGAGAGAACAATGATTTTTAAGATTTCAAGAGATCATTTTCTTTACTTAAATAAAAGTACAAGAATGGAACAACTTTGACCCCCCCCTCCAAAAAAAAAAAAAAAAAATGTTTTTAATTTTGGGGGGCAGGGACAATGATTTTGAAGATATTTTTCAAGTTTTCAAGTGATAATTTTCTATTCATAGTTCTTGGCATAAAGAGATAATTGCAATGAAAATTGAGAAAAGTTTTGTAGCTAGTCTCCATGCTTCTGTCGTAAATATATGAGGACAACAAACTGGAGACTTATCCTAACTTGTTACTACTGCAGATCTATCATTGAATTGAATTTGCAATCTGGTACAATCCAAACTACAATCAGTTACCGATTTGGGGCCATCTATCATCTTTCCTACCTCACATATGTTTTGACCCCTTCCAATGGTCCTACTTACGAGTGGTTAGCAAACTGTTGATTCGGTGAGTAAGAGAAAAGACCAAATCAATTCATAAAAAAATGAAAATACATGATTTAGTGAAATGATCAATTTTTGTAAAAACATGCTACTGCAGAAATACACTTGTAACCAATCACTTTCTATTCCAGAATAGATTTATTAATGACAATTATTAATGGCATTCCCTGACTGAATCATGACAACACTTTCCTCTGTTTTTATACCTTTTCCTTTTGAAAGATAACAGCTCCTTTACTCACACAGATGCAAATATTTCACTTGCAGAATATAAAACAAATTTTCTACTTTTGCAACTATTACCTGAAACCCCAATTGTCAAAGAGGAATAAATGATATAAGACTATGACAGCATTGTTCATGCTACAGACTTTAAAAGCTTTGTGATATTTAGTTTTTCCTGTGCATATATACTTTCTATTTTTTTGACATATACTGTACATTCCACAAAAAAAAACGAATACACTTTTAGTATCTCTTAATATAATTCATCCCAAGTATACCTTTTTGTAGTAAAATTGTTGACGTTAAACTTTTAACATCGTCCATGTACACATGTTTTCAACACAAGCAAATCCAGACTACAGAAATTTGCTTTGAATATTTCTTTGTACAAATGACTAAAAACAAAGAAAATTACATCCAAAATTTTACAGTTTTAGTCGATAGCTTTCTCCAATATAAAGTCAATACACTGAACATATCTTTGTTAGTCATAGAGCCTTTTAAAGGAACACAAAATGTCTTTCATCAATAACAAGACCATCTTCTAAAGTGACATTACAATTGAACTTGTGCTATTCCATCGATGCAATGTAAAATAAATTTACACGTCTTCCTTTCTTTTTCTTTTTTTTCTTCTTCTTTTTGGCAGTCACAAAATAAGCAGCACAAATGTTCCTTGAAGTTTATCGCAACTCACAAGCATTGCTCTTTCTTTCTCCATGGTTTCTCCCTGTATGTTGACGTTGTATGAAGTGTGACAAATAATCATGCTCAGTTGCTATGGAAACCCCTCCTCTTCTTCAGTACATCAGAGGTCAACTGCATCATATGAAGAGATGATTGTTTGAATGCTATCACAAGTCAGATTCACAAAGATTCATCACTCCATGTAGAGTAGTCCGATGATTCAATGATAAGCTAGTATTGAAGCTGCAAGTGATGAGGAACAGCAAATAATATATTGGGAGATCAGAACCGGTACCCGAAAACGATTCAGCTTGCGCATTTCTTATAAGGGATTGGGTTCCTGCAGGAACTGCCTACCCCTCTGGAGCACAACGTATCTGTGATAACTTGTTTCTAGAATAGTCATCATGCATTGTGACACAGTTATTCCAACGACAAACCTCGTCGCTAACGCCACAACCACAAGACGCTCAGAGCAAGCCGACGGAGACGAGGAGATGTTTTGATGATTGTCAATGGGTGGTGGAGAGGTCGGGTGAGGACTTCGAAGCGAAACAGAAGGAGAAAGGGAGATGGAGAGAGATGGGGTTGCTTGGCTCATTTTTGCAGGGGGACATCATCCGTGTAAGAGAACTTTTCAAATTGCGACTGCTCATCATGCTGGGTGGCTGTTAGTGTATCTGCAAAGAAAAATGGGGTAGGAGGTTCTTGAAAGAAAGATATTCTAGAAATATTCACAGGGACTGCATCGTAACACACCGCTATCATTCTAACTAAACCATCATCTTATGCTCTTATTGAAAATCATACATTTTTGCCGCAATTTGAGATATTGTTATTTCCTACTCTCTGCTCCTTCATCGACATCGCAATCTACTCTTCATAATTCAGGATAGGATCATAATAGGGTTTGCATCTCCATCATTATCATCAATCTTGACATCTGTTAACTTTGATTCACGTCTTAATATCACTACCACCCTCCCATCTTGACTGCAGCCAAGAAAAATTACTATTGATTCTCTTTATTCCTCTGATTTTTAATATCAGTCTATTGTACTTATTTACCGGCAGCACCATTATCACTCTAACTTACTACCATCACAACAACTGGGTGGTACACTTGCTCATCACCATACTAATCATCAATATCATTATCGCCATCATCATCATCACTACCACAACTATCATAGTCACTATTACTATTATCATTTCCATTATCACCACTTCTATCTTCATCTTCTTCTTTTTCATCACACACCCCATCTCTGACACAACCACCACCGTTACCATCACAATTACCATCATCATCAGCAGCAGCAGCACTACCACCACCACAATTACAACCACCACCATCGTCAGCATCATCATCAGCACCACCACCACCATCATTATCACCACCACCATCATCATTATTACCACCATCATCATCATTATCACCACCAACATCATCACACCACCACCACCGTTAATCACCATTACGATCAACATCATCATCATCAGCACCACCATCATCATTATCACCACCACTATCATCATTATTATCACCATCATCATCATTATCACCACCAACATCATCACACCACCACCACCGTTAATTACAATTACCATCATCATCATCATCATCAGCACCACCATCACCATCATCATCATTATCACCACCACCACCGTTAATTACAATTACCATCATCATCATCAGCACCACCATCACCACCACCACCAACATCATCCCCTTCATGACTTACCCTTGCCTGCTGCTGGTGGAGTAAGCCGTACAGGCTCTAATGTGAATTCTTGATCGAAATATCTTGTGTCTGTCTCATTTTCCACTTTAGGTAAGAAGGGAGGGCGCACCTGAAAATTGAAAAACAAAAAAATACAATATCTAATTATTCTGAAAGCCAGTCTCTCATCCACAGTGGCTGCTTCCAAAACGTGGAACAAAATCCATCAGAGAATTAACCTGTCTTGCTACTTTCAAAAGATCCCATAAATATACTCCTTTCCTCAGTAATATAATGTTATTGACCTACATGTATCTTATGAGTCTATGTATTTTATGTTTCTCTTCAATTTCTGTGATTTGTACGCGGTACGGACTGTATGTTTTAGCGCTCCTAAATAATTTGTATTATCACATGTTTAAACAAGATAGATGTGACAAATCTACCCTGAGTTCTTTCATATATATCTAACATATGATCTAGAGATTAAATGTACCAATAATAATATCAGATTTGAACAAGAACCAGCATATTTCCACAAGATTTTATTTTGATAATGCCGAGTCAGTCATTTTGCATATATATTTTTGTTTTCCTATCAAGATTACTAGGACGGCAGAAAACAAAGATGTGTGGAAATATGTTGCAATCAACCCCCAAACTAGGATAAAATACCTTGATAGATAGATTATGATGAAATTCCAAAGCTCACAAATGAAATGTCTAAAATCGGATCTTATCTCAGTGGCCTTGACTTGTTTTTGCATCAACATATATCGAATGGTAATGACTACAATCTCAGGTTTCCCTGTTTTCCTTTTCAGGAATATGCAGTTACATGAACGTGCGTTGGCAGACAATGGTGCTCCAAACCTACAGATAATCTCATACATAAACAAGTCCAGTTGCATTAAGCCATGTTCAGTTGCCCAGGGGTAAACTACAGCGTTCTTATTTTCAAAGATGAGGTAATGTGTACAATGCTTCATATTTCTGTATCTATAATAACACACATCTACAGAAATGTGAATATGCTTGGAACCTTTGTGGCATGCAGTTACTATTCATATGACCGTTCAAAAAACAAAACAAAACAAAAAATTGTTTAATGTTGGGGTGCCTACAGGCTACTGCACCATATCTGAGCGAGCCTTTACCGAGTTGTGTGCAAATACCCACCTTTCTCTCATAGAGGTCTTCCCAGTTGATTGTAGCAAAGAATGGATGTCTCATGATTTCTTTGGCATCATCAGGACCACATCCTAACCTGTACAACAAAGAAATTTAAGAAGAAATTAGAATAGGAGAAAGTAATGAATGGCTGATTTTTAAAAAAAAACAGTATTATCAAGATCAATAGTTTTCTCTCTTTTCTTTTATTCTTCTTCAGGTCGTTAGCACTTTTGAAATACTGATTTGACATTTAGAAGGTTGCATTCACATATATATCAACAGCAGAAAAGGCTTTAAATTAATAAAACGACACGTAAAGAATAAGTGATTAATTTTTGTTTTCTTCAATTGAATGTGGCAAACAGCTCATCTTTATCATGTGGAATAAATGAATTTGAATATGAAATGAATATGAATTTGAAATGAATTTGAATATGAAATGAATTTGAAATGAATCTGAATTTGAAATAAACTTGAAATGAAATGAATTTGAAAAATTTGAAATGACTTTGAAATGAATTTGAAATGTCGTACCTCTTCTTAGGATTCTTCTCCAGTAATCCACTCAGGAGAGACTTGGCCTCGTTGGACAGTCTGGTCGGAAACTTGACGTTCTCCGTCAGGATCAGATCAAAGAGAACCTCATGGTCCCTGCTGTAGAATGGTAGCCGACCGCACATCATCTCGTACATGACCACGCCCGTACCCCACCAGTCTACCGCCCTCCCGTAGTCGTTGTCCTCAAGGATCTGAAAATGGAAGCAGGAAGCGATGACAGTGAGGTCTTTGAATCTTCTCAGAGTGAGGGTTCAATCAGAGCTGTGGTTTGAATCTACGTCCAACACGCACTACCCAGGGCCGTACTCAAGTCAGTATTTTGCTAACCATTTTGCTTGGCTTATTAAAAAGTAATGTTTCTTGACACGTCTTAACAGATTACATCTGAGCATTTAACTTAAGCAAGCTGACTTTCAGGCAAAATACTTACTGCTGATAAGCATTGTGATGTTACATGGTCAATCCAAAATAATGATCAATAAATGGACTAGAGATTTTGGGTTCTATAGCTGATTTTAGTAGTGCGAAAATAAGTGACATCTACAATATAATTATTGCTATGGATTGTGGGGCGGGGTTGCCAAGAAGTGTCTTCAAGTTTAATGTGTCTTCTTCCTGCTTGCAATTTCTCTTAAAACACACCATAAATCCAATTTCATTTTTAAAATCCATATGTGATCATTATCATTTTCTCTCTCATTTAAAAAACTTGGGGGATTAAAGGTTCTAAGGTGAGGACTTACTTCTGGTGCTAGATATTCCGGTGTTCCACAGAAGGTCTTTGTCATGTCACCATAGGAGATGTTTTCTTTACAGAGCCCAAAGTCTGTGATCTTAATATGTCCTTCTTCATCTACCAACAGATTCTCCAGCTGGAATTAAAGATAAACAAAAATGTTGCCATGGTTTTTAAAGCTAAACAGACTGTTTTACTTGAGTGGTTTCACAATAAGCGAAGACATAACAATTTCACAAATATTGCATGCTCTTGTGTTCAACATAACAAAATATATGAACTAACAAATCCAGAATTGCCAGAGTGATATCATATTTCACCGAGATTGCAGTCCGAGGTTGAAATATAATGGCATAAAGTGGAGTACATGAAATTATTGAACAAAAAAAATACATGCAATATTTGTTTTTATAAAATTGAGGATATTTGCAACCAATTTGATTCGGGCCCTCTCAAATACATTCAGGTTGCCTCCGCGTCAGATGCATGTAGCTAAGACAATGCAAACAATGGGAACGCGCGGGTAAGAGAGGTGCACAGTCTAGTTCATATTTGTACACTTTTTCCCATGCAAACAAGTTGTTATGTTGCACGCTTATGCAAATATAACAAATTGTTTAGTGTCACGTGACATCTTTTCAGGCAATAGGATACTTGCTAAAAATTATGAACAAATACCATATTTTATATACCTGCATATTTGGTCATATATCATTTCAATCATCTAATGCAAGCAAAACCCATCTGAGAGAAAAACATTGATAATTGTTGGAATACCCATCTTCTCAGTTTCCTTTCTTTTAAATTTCAAATAGAAATTGCAGTGTTGAGGTGTTTAATAATAATTGCTGTAGCTCACACTATCTTGATTGATGTTGGTTTTTTTCACTCTACATACTTTTTCTTTCTTTTAGAAAAAACACAACCTTATTCTAATGACACCTAAAAGTTTTCTCTATTGACTAGGTCCTCAAAAACATCATTCAAGCATTATTGAAAATCAATCTAAATCAAATCTATTTTCAGTTTCACAAGGAGCTACCGGTAGTCACTTACGAATTGTAATGAATTTCCATAGTTCTGAAAGACCTTTCAACAACTATAAATATAACCAATCTGTTGTCAAGAGGAATGTTGTTCTTTCAGAAGAATGAAAGAAATAACCTTGTGAGTCAATTAACACGCTATGAAGTATTCATCAAGAATAAAACATGTCTGCCAACAACATCTCTATCATCATAACCATAAGCTTCTTTACCGTTGTAAAGATCAATATCCTTGTTAATTCTGCAATATTTGCTGCTCAGGTTAAAGGCGATTTCAAATAATTCAATTTTTGTCATGATTGGAATCAATGAAAGGTCAAGTGTCTTGAACAACAAACTACACTTCAAGTAAACAAGTCTCATTTAAAAGAACTAAATGAGATTAGATTAAAATAAAGTGGCACTGGAATGTCAGGTTCTAAGGGAATTGTAAAGAAAAGTAATTAACGCAAGACTGTTGTTCTCGGCTCTAAAAACTGATCAGTGAAAAGCAAGGAAAGCAATCACTACAGATAATTATTTTCCACTTTTTGGGGAATGTAGTTCATTTCATCAATGAAAATAGCAGAGGAGACAAACAACTATTTTAAGATGACATTTCCATTATTAAAGTTACACAATATACAGTATGCTTATTCTTCAAATTAGATTCTGCTATGATATATTCACTACGACTGTGCTGCAAAGATGGGCTCAAATAATGTTTATTATTAGACACATACATGATATATCTACATGTACTTGAATGCAAATGTAATTGCATATACCATTTCTCAGAATATCAAAATCTTCTCTAATCTACCCAAAGGCACTAATCTACCCAAAGGCATTACACTTGTTTTAATTTACCGGTACATCTCAACAGGAATAGAGGCTGCATAACTGCAACAAAAATGCTAAAAATAATCAATGAATTGCCCAAAATGTACCTGTTACAAAACATTATTTTTTTCCCAGTTTCCAAAATATGGGGCGCCTGTTACCTGGTTGCAGGAAAGATCGAATTGCTTTAAAAAAAAAAAAAAAAAATCTTATATAGACAGGACGCAACAATGGAGTAGGTTTTTCATCTTCTTAGTTGATAAAGCAATCAGGATGTTGTACATGATCGCATCTAAATCTTTTATCAGTTTAAACAATATAAACTTAAACAACAAACAAAAACAGCAAATCCCCTTATAGTTGCATAGAGCATTATACTGCATAAAGCGATACAAAATATTTTTACTGTGTTTGATAACGTTTTTTGTTCTGGAATTTTCTAGTACAGAAGTGGGGGGGGGGGGGGGAAGGTATCTTTGTAGTGTCAACAAACTTTGGTATTATTCAACACTGGGAAATATTTTTGTTGAGTCTCCCTCTATAAAACAACTTTAATCTTTATCAAAACTCAAAATAGTCAAGAGAAGGGTATGTTTTTTTAACGAATGTACTCCTGTCAAACAAATGTAGAGTAAGGATCTTCAACATTTGATAACGTCCTTACTTTTCATCAAACTTCTTTCCAAATTTCACTGACGCATTTCTCAAATTTTATCCCATATTCCACCCCTTAAAGTTGGTCAAGCGTTGGTATATAGAGGGCAGTACACAGTCATACGCACAGGAGCATAATACCATTGGCTCAGTATTATGTAGTGATCACCAAGTTGCCTACTTCATGAACGACTATATACCTGTGCATGAACATCTTTAAACTCAAGCTTTTGTGATTGTCTGTATGATGCCATCGTTTTTTTTTACCTTGAGATCTCTATAGATGACATCCTGTGCGTGAAGATAGCTGAGTGCGGAGACGATCTCTGCGCCGTAGAACCGTGTCCTCTCCTCCGTGAAGATCCTCTCTCGTGATAAATGGAAGAAGAGCTCACCTCCATTCACGTACTCCATCACAAAGCAGAGTCGATCTGACGTCTGAAACGAATACTTGAGGGACTAGACGGAGAAAGATAGAAACATTGGACTTGAATAATAATGACAAAAATAATAATATTCAGTTCTTGTATAGCGCATATCACGTTATATACAACGTCCCTATGCGCTTCCAAAGAGCTCTTGAAATTATTACCCTAGCTTTAGCTCCGGCAGCCATTATCAGCGCACAGAGGAATAATCCTACCAGGTACCTATTTACCTCACCTGGGTCGAGTGTAGCAAATGTAGATTAATGTCTTGCATCTTATTTATCTAAGCTCATCACATCCTGTACAATTCAACTATGATTCAGTTTCAAAAGAAATTCGCATTTACTCTTGATAACATTTTTAACCTGTCCCGGTAGACATAGTTAATTTAGGCAATGTGAACAGTATAATTGAAGGTGTTGGGATATATCATAAGATTTCACTCTTTAAAAAAAAAGCCATTTGGGGCCAGTTCTTCGACTTGTCGGAAATCATGACTCGCAACAGATCCAACCAATTTTTAATGAAAGCCTAACAATATTCCCATAATAGTTTTACTTTCCCCATGACTTTCCCCAATGATCAATAAGTTACTTCTTTACACTTTCTAATGTTTTTGTAATTTATTTTGAGGAAACAAAAGAATAAAGTTTGACATGCACAAGCCCCTGTCAGTGAGAATGAATAACACCGTGTCTGACCGTAAGACTACTCTCATTTCTGAACGTTTCAAATCAGAGTCTGCGTTTGTAGACTATGAAGCTACCATTCCACAGGGTACTTGTAGAATACAGTTAACTTTGCATAACTTAAAATTGCACAAGTCATACACCGTACATATTTTGTACCAAACTATGCAAATTATTTACACTTCCCTACTTGAATTTTGTATAAATCAAAATATTTTCTTACGCAGTCCCAGCAGATTAGACTTATGCACAGTAAACTGAATACTAAAAGTTCATCAACTAACATTACAACTGTGTCAGATAGTATAATTTGACCCCCCCCCCCCCAAAAAAAAAAAAAAACCCAAGAAGATAAAATTGGCGGGAGAGTATGGTAGAAGGCCAACTGACATTTTACACATCCTATATAAAGAAAAATCATTACAAAAATCAGCTAAAAAGAGCTTACTTTCCTCCACTAAAATAGTTAAACATTGAAAATGTATTTTTATCATCAAAGTTCTAAGGCCTTTCTTTCTTTGTGCAGCAGATCTCAGATTGGGAGTGTGTGTTTCAACCTTGTTGTTTTCCAATGACACATGCCATATGGTGAGTCATGCACACTCCATCCCCACGTGTATTCTTAGTGGTAGCAGAGAAGGGGGAAACGTCCATTTAAAGGGAAACGTTTGCATGACCAAGGTGTTAATGCAATCGTCAAGGTGCCGGAAGACTTTTGACAGGATTACTACATCGTCTGTTTATAGCCAGAAAAGCTTCACACAGAGTTAACGTCCTTTCTTCTCTGAACAGACAAGATAAATGACTGTAGATAATTCAATGACTTGAATCATTAAACCTACCGAGCTGCTGTTTCGACTGATTAATTGTCTGAACCTTTAGATTACCAATTGATATTGGTGTAAAATATGTTTTTCATAGACCCCTGTTCGAGTGATCTCCTTCTTGGTGTCAAATGGTTTAACAACTTTAAAATCATTGTATTCTTTACAACCAACTATAGTACCATTTCATATGTAATTATATGCTATTTATTTTCATCTGCCAACAGCTCTTGCTGTTTGATTTTGTTTCCATCTATTTTTATTCCAACAGACCAAGTCCTCCAAACAACATTCTGATAGCTGTGTTGCAACGAGACGGAAAGCTGGAAATCCTGCAGAGATACTTACCGTTAAAAAGGGATGACTCGTCTTTTGTAACACTCTGTTCTCCGTCAATGTGTGCGCTACCTCATCCTGTGATTAAAAAAAAAAGAGAGAGAAAAGAAGGGAGAAGGAGATTAGGATACTAAAGGAAGAAAAGGCTGAGGCACGAGGGAAGTCGGGCCTACTGGTAAACAGGAAATACTGAGAGAGTGCGTCCAATTTGAGAGCGGAAGGGACTCATTTAGTAGGGTGTCTCCTTGGTTCGTACCACGCTTGTCATACAGGCCAGGGAATCCCATGTCTGTAAGATCGAGCCATGCCAGAAATAACAGCCCTGGGTTTTTTTTCTTTGAGAGAGAGAGAGAGAGTTGGGGTAGGATTTGGAGGTAGGGTGGGGGGGGGGGGGGGGGCTGAGGGAGATGGGGTATTGAATCAATCCCTGCGCTTTGGTAGTGAACTATGGTCAATCCTGCCAAAATGGCCATCTCTCTATAAAGGCCACCTCTCTATAAAGGTCACCCTCTATGGTGGTCATCCATATTGCCTACTTCCGGAAGGAAATGTGTGTGGAAGAACTTGTCTAGAAAGGCCTGTCTATGGAGGCCGATGTTTGTGTTTCTCTTGGGTGGCCTTAGTAGACAGGTTTGTCTGTATACGGGTAACTGCAGTCAAACCTGTCTACAGCCACCGCCCAAGGGAAACACAAAAAGTGGTCTTTGTAGACAGGTTCCTTTAGTACATGTTTCAACGAGAAACCATTTTCAAGGGAAACAAAAAATATGCTTGTTGTAGACAGGTGGTCACTAAAGCAGGTTTGACTGTAATAGGATGGCTGCTTTGAAGTAATAATTAAGACTAGAATCTGGTGACTGATTATAATTGCAACAGCACCTGATGCAATGCTGTCCAAAAAGTGTTGTTCAATCCAACAACAATACATTAGGTACAGGATGATCAGAAAAACAATCTGCTCATGACGCGAGTGATTCATATATGTCCTCCTTTCTGACAGAGGTCATATCTCTTAGTTTAGATAGCGATGGATGAAATATATAAGCTCTCGACCAAAATCTCCCGAAGTTGTTTTTCATTTTCTGACACTATAGTGCGTCAAGATTAATCAGAGAGCATGAATTTTCGTTTTATAATAAGTTTCTGAGCGATTGTAATCAAGAACATGGAATGGTAGTTGCTTCGAGCACTTTGAAGTGCCTGCAGGGAATAGGCTACAGTTGTAGGAAATTTGTCATCTCTCAGGAACAGGATAATGTCCTTGCCGACAAAAAAAATAACAATTACAGGGAAGGGTATGGCATGCCTTTGAGAGACTACCTAAAACGGCTCAAAGAGACTCTCTATTTAATTGTTTTCTTTGGTATTTTTAGTGGTGGATCACGTGAGTAAGGGATCCCCTCCTCCCTGTTTATGTGTCCATGCTTTTAGGGATTTTTCTGACTAGTGCCCCCCGCCCTGCCCTCCTGCATGACAATCCTTGATCTGCCACTGCTCGATCTTGTAATGTAGTAATACAGTTCCCTCCAGACAAAACAGACAAAGCATGAATATCAGTATCTAGGATCTTTATAACTTCCTCATTTTAAAGGGAGATGGTCATCAGTTTCCATGTACAGAAGGTCCCAGTTGAATGTTTTATCAAAAGGCATCATTCTCTTTAAAAACGAACAAAAATGTCTTTAAAAATTATATTGATTGTATGCTTGGCATTCTGGTATATGTCAGGGTTTAACAACCATATGTGATGGTATATTTTGACAACTTCACAACCGAAGCTGCCTCAGGAATGCACGCTATTAAAATGAAGGAAAGAATTAGAGAGGGTATTTAAACTGTACATCCTTCTAATGGATTCATAAGCCTCCGATTATTACTCCGACAGCACTCCCATTCCTTGAAAAGCGGCTTGGGAATTTCTCATAAATGTGGGCCGTTTGATGTCATGCTTAAAGCTTTAATAAAGCCGCACTTTGGGAGAAACTGGCTTAAAACCAACTCGGAATTAATCATTCAGTATATCGATGGTTTGGATACCGCTGTAAATATCACTCATTGAAAGCACTGTGTGTTATATTGCTCGACACGATGACTAGACTGATTTTCTGATCTTTCTTTGTTCATTTCTAAGCTTTTATAAATGTTCAACCAAACACAATCTTCAGAATTTTAATTCCTACAATACCCAGAACTCAGAGCAACTGTTAAAAGCTTCCACAAGTAATCACCTCTCTGAATATCAATTTTTGCCCACTTTAATTTTCCATTATCATCATGTCTTTGTGTATTAAAGACGGTCAATACTACTGGGCCAGAAGGGATTAGACCACACAGCGAGGTCACTGACAGGTGGCTATCTCATTAACTCAGCTCATGGGGGAACAACAGGCACCGATTGGGGAAGTTTTCTATATAGAGGGAGCAAGTAGCTACAAGTAGGACAGTGGGGCTTTAACTGAAATAAAAACCTCAGGTATTATTTTATAGTTCTTTGTTAAAAGAAAAGAAGAAGATGAACTGCTAAGGATAGAAGCAGGACTCTTAGAAAGCTCTACTGCACCTAAACCCAACCCTAAATGTAACCTTAAACCCAACTGCATCCTCACCTTAAACTTGTATCTTTCGGGAAATAAAGACTGGAATACATTTTTTTAAAACTTTGTTCCCTGGTTTACTACTAGGGAAGAATTGATGATGAAGATAATGATGATTGTTTTACCAGACTGCTAAGAAAGCGTGTATATGCTTGTAAGTAAACAACCAGGGGACTGATGGTTGTAAGTCCTCTCTGAAGGACTTGGTAATGAGGATAAATGCCTTACCAAAGGGCATGATCGAGTGCATTGACTTGGTTTCGAACCCAGTACCAACCAAAAAATTACTTTTTTTTTTACGAGGGCTCTTTTCAGATTTTCCCTTAAAAAAATAGCCCCCCTTAATTATTTTGCGGTGGCTATTTTGGAGCTCAGGGGGGCTTTTTTTTTTTAAGGTTGTATTTTTTTTAAACACGGTTTCACCTAATTAAATTCCAAGCAAAGGCAAATATAGATACAATTGTAGCGTACGTCATGTAGAGTATTGCAGACATTCAGATACCCAGGATTTATTCACTTTGTGTTAAACGTGTGGCTTTATGATTTACATATACATGTAACTAAAACTTGTCAAAAGGAGTGTTTTGTTTAACTGTTCGTTTTTCATATCCTAAGAAAATATTATCACCGACACGCGGGCTAGGAATTAATTTTTTATGGGGGCTACTTTTCCCCATTGCCTAAAAAAAACCAAGGGGCTACTTCCTTAAAGCCATATTGTACTACTAGCAACCAAATTGGTAGGTAATATGTTATTTAGTCTTTTTTTCTGTCCCAAATCTAGTTGTTATCATGGACAATGCAATCCCATTTAAAAAAAAAGTAGACCAACTCCCTTTAAAATTGTGTTATTTATAACATTTATAACCATTAAATGTGAGTAAATATGTTTACTGTTGTCCCACATACCGATGTATTTGTTATGCCGAAACATGCAAAATCATGGCCTTATTTTTTTTTTTTTATAGACTCTAATTCTAAAGGCCAAGCCAAAGCTAGTTTCATTTCGTAGACAGAAATTGATGTCATCACTCATGACAATTGGCCTGGCATCGATCGTATATAAATAATTAATTTAATTAAACAGTTGTAAGAAAAATTCTGAGGAGTAGGAACATCCTTTATATATTTATTTACGGTTTTTTTATAACAAAATTCAATTTCTGTGTACGAAACTTGCTTTATACCGATTTTACAGGATAACAAATATATCAGTATGTGGGACAACAGTAAAAAATATACTCGCATTTAATGGTTTTAACTTATAAATAACACAATTTTAGACAGAATAACATTTTTTTTAATGGGATTGCATTGTCCATGATAAAAATAAGGGCCAGAAAAAAGACTAAATAAACATATTACGTACCAATTTGGTCGCTAGCAGTTCAGCTCTCGTCACTCGCAAATACTTATTTGCTTCAATCATACTAGGAGCGTGCGGGCGCGCGCTGGAGCTGAGCTAGTACGATTCTGTGTATTGTGAACGTGTGCGAACTGCGTGTGCATTCATGCTGTGCGCGAAACTACATCGGGGCCGGTGGCCTGTCCGGCCGCCGGGAGCTTAGGCGCAGCGCAGGCAGGCGGATACCGCTGTAGATCTAGCTACAGTAGGTACGACCGCCGATCCGCTGCAACTCACAAAACTTTTAAAATGTTGATGGAAGTTTCTAGTTTTGGAGTTGGTAGTTGGAACGGAGATTTCACTCAGACACACCAATAAATTGATTTATTAATTCCAAGGGAATATCAATTGATGGCGGGGGCGATTTTTCAAGATATATTGATTTTTTTTTCGCCCTCGTCTTGATCTTTACCGTGGCGATTTCAGAGGTTTAGGGGGCGAATCGCCCGTCGCCACCGTGTATTTTTTTCGTTGCCCAGTACCTCCCGGTTACAAGACCACTGAGCCATCAGATACTGACCTTTTGAACTATGACTTCCTTCTTGAGAACCTTGATGGCGAACAGTTCGCCGGTCTTCTTCTCTCTGACCTGGATCACCTTGCCAAAGGTTCCTTTTCCTAGACATTTCAGCAGCTCAAAATCGTCCATTGTCTGCAAAGAAGGGACACATCAGAAATAGAACGGCCGTGTTTATATCAAAGGGTGATTTTCATGAAATATGTCCTATACAACACACGCCTTTTATTCAAAAATTGACAAACATGATAAATATTTGGATATGACCAACAAGTCTTTCTGGTATCATTACTAAATGGTCACATTGAGGGATTTAATTTTTTTTATTTTTGGATGAAATCAGGAAATAAAAGATATCCTATGTGACATAATTCACAAAAATATACAAACGTCATCAACATCTCAAAGCTATGACGTGAATGCCTGCACGTGTCCTAATAGTAAACAACAGAGATTGTTTTCTGTAAACGAAAACCTTCAAGCTTATTAAGAGGATAAAGTATGCAGCATGTAAACATCGTTATCAGTAGGAATTGTTGCCATATCTTGAGCTCATTAATATTCATAAGATCTGAAATGACAAAATCACGATTAAGTTTTGATCTAATTTTTGATGGACTCATTACAAAACTGATGGACTTATTAAAACAGCACGCGTCCCAATAGTAAACAACAGAGATTGTTTTCTGTAAGCGAAAACCTTCAAGCTTATAAAGAGGATAAAGTACGGAGCATGTAAACATCGTTATCAGTAGGTATCTTGAGCTCATTAATATTCATAAGATCTGAAAAGATAAAATCAGTTTTCACATTCAAAATGATCATACTCCCCACAATTAAACTATTACTACTAATAGCACATATTAACATAGTTCCATGTTTCTATACAGTGCGTCCCAGAAAAAACGAAACCGAGAAGTATCGATGTTCTATCATAACTTAATCAAAACCATAATTAATGAATGATACATATTTGGAAAGCTTAGAGTCTCCTCTTTCATGTGATGCTACTCAGATGATGCATATTTCACGCATGAGTGATTAAAAGCAATTTGAAGGAAGGAAACCAAAAAGACATTTGGCGGGCGGTATTTGAATTTCGAAGAAAAATTCACATTTCTAGAAAGTTGAGTTTCTGCCCTTTAATATGACACCTCAATCAGGAAAAATGAGCGAGGAATGACAAAGTTCTGTTTGTTTAAAGTAGTGCTTGCATTTCCATAATTTTATTAAACGAATTCGTTTTCACTGGCTGCCTGCCGTATCAATAAACGAAATTAACAAAAGACTTAACTCCGTTTCGTTGACAATCAGCCGTAGACGAGAGTCTTCATGCATGGCTGATTGTCAACGAAACGCAGTTAAGTCTTTTGTCAAATCTGCTTTTTGCTACGGCAGGCACCCAGTGAAAACGAATTCGTAAGGTAAAATTATGAAAATGTAAGGGCTACTTTAAACAAACAGAACTTTGTTATTCCTCGCTCATTTTTCCTGATTGAGGTGTCATATGAAAGGGCAGAAACTCAACTTTCTAGAAATGTGAATTTTTCTTCGAAATTCAGATACCGCTCGCCAAATGTCTTTTTGGTTTCCTTCCTTCAAATTGCTTTTAATCACTCATGCGTGAAATATGCATCATCTGAGTAGCATCAACTGAAAGAGGAGACTCTAAGCTTTCCAAATATGTATCATTCATTAAATATGGTTGTGATTAAGTTATGATAAAACATCGATACTTCTCGGTTTCGTTTTTTCTGGGACGCACTGTATAAGTAAGAATTTCAATAAAAGGCTGTCTGTACTAGTTTGGCTAGGAGGGATTAGACCACCCACCAAGGTCACTGTCAGACGGCTATCTCATCAACTCAGCTATCAATTAACATAAGAAAAAGGGGATCATGGGGGACCAGCAGGCACCAATTAGGCATGGTTTGCTATATACCGTGTGTCTCAAAAAAAACGTAACACTTTTGAAATGGTTGCCAAATTGAGCATATATAATTTTATGAAAAAATGTTGATATGTATGGAAAGCTAAAGGACCAACCTTTCATATGATATGAAAAAATTAAAAAAAAAATCATGCTTCGATGGACAGTGTTCACTTAAGTTAGAGGTATGAAAATGGGCCTGCGCAGGATTTTTCCTTCCAATTTTGGACAGGTAAATTACTTGTAACTTACAAAATAAGGTCGATATGAGATATTCATGATCGATGGATCAAAAGATATTTTGAATCAAAAGGATATTTTGAATACCTCGAATACCATTCCTTTTTCAGTGTTATTTATCAATCCGAAACACCACCGCCCACCCCCCCCCCCCCCCCCACACACACACACACACACATACACACACGTGCACACACACACACACACACATTAGGGCAGACATGACAAAAAACAAGTTAAATCTTTTTTTAAAAGATTTCATGTTTCTTTTATTTCTTTCTTATTTAAAACTGCTTTGTTCATCCAAAATTGGGAAGGAAAAATCCTGCGCAGGCCCATTTTCATACCTCTAACTTAAGTGAACACTGTCCATCGAAGCATGATTTTTTTTTTAATTTTTTCATATCATATGAAAGGTTGGTCCTTTAGCTTTCCATACATATAGACATTTTTTCATAAAATTATATATGCTCAATTTGGCAACCATTTCAAAAGTGTTACGTTTTTTTTGAGACACACGGTAGAGGGCGCAAGTAACTATAAGTAGTACAGTGGGACATTAAAAGGGGGAAAATGCATGAGTAAGAGATAAATACGTACAACTTTATGTTTTGAAGCCTCGTTGGCTGCTGAGTTGCTGTCTTCCCTTGCCTCCATTGGCTGCTTTGGCCTCTTGGTTCTCTTTCTCCCTCTCCTGCCTCGTCAATGAATCTGTTACTCCTTGTAATGCCTTTACCCAAGATTCCCTACACAGATAGCAACAGGTGGGGATGAAGAGAGAAAAAAGACATTGTTTAATTCAAGACCGAACGATTACAGTGATTTCAAACCAATGAATGTGTTACTCCTTGTAATGCTTTTACCCAAGATTCCCTGCACGGATAGCAATAGGTGGGGATGCAGAGAGGAAAAAGACATTTTTTATTAAATTCAAGACCAAACGATTACAGTGATTTAAAAACAGAATGGCTAATTTGTAATTTTAGGGCACTGTTTAGAGTTGTGCAAATAAACAAAAAATTGCAATCTCTGAAAATATAGAACCAACATGAAACATCATCATTGAAGAAAAAAACAACACACTTCCACTTTGTAAACAAGTCAAATGCCAAACTGATCCATTAAAAGAATGAAAGCGATACATACTAGTGATACTACATTGAAATATTTAGTCAATTTGATTTTTTTAGATAAGAATATGGACCATATGGTGGCTGGCCTTTAAACAAACAGAGACTGTAAACAATGTATCCATTAAAACAAACATATGAATATATTTTCTACCCGTAATCAATAAAAAATTGAAACACTGATAAACATATCAACAATTCCTTACAGATCTTAACAATATGAATTACAAGAAGTCTGAACCGGAATCAATCAATTTTAACACATAATAAGGATTACAAAAGGATGTAATTTTTCGAACACCAATTTGAAAGGTCACATTCAAGCAAAAGTACCCCCTCCCCACCCCCCCCCCCCAGGGAAATCAATAAACCTACTTTGTCAATACATTTATTTTAAGAAAAAAATGCAAATAAGGACCCTGATCTGAAGTTACCTCCATAGATTTATCATCATCAATAGTAAGGTTTACACGACAGTCCATTGACGCTAGGTTTATGTTGTGGTTTTAAACTTCAAAGTGTTAGGGACTGTGCGGACACACTCATGGTTACAAAACTTGAAGTTTACCTGCAGTTATAATCCATGAGCGATCTTAAGGTTAGCGCGATAAGTACGAGCAAAGGGAGGTTTTTTTTTACTTGAGGTTAAATGCAGTGTAGGTGCAATAACTAATCCCGAGGTCACGCTATGCTTTCCTGGCAAGTAGTTTAAAACTCATTGTTTCCGCACTGTGTTGAGCACCTCGTCGTTGTTAGTGGATCATTGTTTATAAGTTTGATGTTTCATCAACGTTAAGTTCAAGACTGAGAGGCCCTGTGTGAACATAACTAGTATAGACGTAGAAAGATGTAAACTGACCTTTACAAATACAACCACCCAAATAACACACACACACACACACACACATGGTAGATGACAAATAACAACCTCACTCCAAGCCCTGCCCCATATTCAGAATCCTACAAACAAAAACAGCATTAAGACTTGCTTCCTGGTTGCTTTCTGAAAGCTGATCAAACTCAAGGGGACAGATGTTTTAATAAACTCAACAAATCCAGTTTGAGAATGATGGATAATTGTTCACATGGGAGAGCTCTAGGGGTTTCCCCCAATTGGAATGATAAACAAAAGAAGTAGTCAAAAGATCATTGTGTTTCTTGGAATAGTTTCTATCTCCCTCCATAATAGTCCATATATCGCTATACCATGCACTTCCTTATCAACAATAACCATAACAGATACAGCAAATTTTGTTGGAGTTATTACTACTACCATTACTTTGTTGTTTCGTTATCATTTTAATGCGAAAGATAACAGGTCCAAGTGTAAAATAAACACATCTTTCTGCTCATAAGAGTTCTACTAGATGTACTGTAGTAATTGTGAGTTACACTCAAGACATTGTTTTTTGTCTTCATTTATCTAATTTACTTTTGTTTCTATTTGTGTTTCATTATCTTATTTTATTCATTTTTTAAAATTTAAATTCATTCAAGAGCTTTTGATTTTTGGGAAAAGATTGATCTATGGGAAAAGATTGCTCTAAATGCCCAGTGTGTTTAAAATTTGAAGTATATCATATACATTTTGTATTACTTCAATCTATAGTTTACATTAAAGGGCAACTGTAGACATTGCAAGAGACACAGCAATGAGCAATATAAAGCAATGGCTGAGTAATGTACACCGTAATGTACCAATGAGCATTCAGAATGATATTACATGTAGATCTCTATTGATGTACGGTATGCATTTTTGTAATAATAATAATAATAATATTCTTGGTTTATACATGTATAGTGCTTAATTCATCGATGACGTCTCTTTTAGCAGTCCTTTACATATCATTATCCCCAGTCATCGGATTCAGATTGAATTATTAACTCATGCAGAAAAACAAACAAATGGATTTCAGAGCTTGAAGTACAAAAGAAGTTCATACTGAAAGATAATTTTCGAATAGCAATGTCATGCTTTAATGGACAGTCATCGAAGAACAATGCTTTGTGTACCATCTGTATTCAAAATGAAATTAGTTGAAAATAGTATTTAAAAAAAAACGGCACAGAAAATGTTTTTTGACTATTTTCAACTTTGAATATATTTTTCATCTCTTTTGTTCCGAATCCTCAGCCTAAAAATATCTTTTTGTCTATTTTCCACTTTTACATAAGAAACTAGCCATGCGAAAAAGTGTCAGAAAAAAAGACAGTAACTGGGAATAATACCATACATAGATGGATTTGAAGAATACCAGTAATTGTAAAAACACTATTTTCACAAGAATGTTATTTTTTGGTGAGTTTCGTGTATTGCGGAGACAAAAAAAAAAAAGCTATAGCTGAAAAGGCTTGTTCAGATATGGCAAGGTTAACCGCCACAAAAAAAGGCAGCTACACTTTTTTTTAAATGTGTAAATCAACATAAATTGCATGCAAAAGAGGACTTGCCAATATTCACTAAACTCTGTACAACAAGATTCAGAAATGGGAGGCATATCACACTCAACATCATCAATAAAAATAAAACGCCTTAAAGCTATAAGATAAAAATTATGCTAGTCTAAATGGGGGGGGGGGGGGAACACATTTTTACAGGAAACTGGAAGCCTAGATTGGTGTATTGGCCAAACAAATCAATAGTACATGGCACAGGTGTACTTGTTTTTCTCACTCTGTCAAGGCCATCAGAAACAGCTTACAAAACAGGGAGCCAAAATAGCTACAGGTAAAATGCCACCAAAAGGCAAAAATGAAAGATGAGATTTTTCCCCCTAAAAAATGTTTTCTCTCTTTGTTGAAATGGTACAATGTTGGAAAAATGCCAGGATATTTCACATATTTTCGAATTTTTCGTATAGAGACAATTATGTTTAACAAATCTACACATGTATAATGAAGAAAACCTAATCTCCTAGATGTGTTGTTAAAAGCTTCATGCAACAGGATGTTCTGACTAAATTTAGTAGTCATTTATCAAGTGCAATTGCCATCTACATTAAATGTTTCATGACAATTAACTGCAATGCTAACACGGGCATGCTTAATGTAGACACCATCACATGTTGGATTTTCAATACAGCCACGTACATGAATGAATTCAGAGAGCCCTTTATGGTTCTCTCAATGAGAAAATATGTATTATGGAAGCCGTCTTTAATTTAATTAGAGGGTGGATTTCTGGTAAAGGTTACAATCTTTTTGAGCTTTCTCATTTCTAGTACGTCAGTCTGCAAGAATATCAGAGTCGACGTGTTCCCCGAAAAAAAAAATGAACGTTAATACCCTGAAATTCAAAATATGACAATTGCTGCAAAGTTTGATCCAAGCATTTGTAGGTGTAGTCCCTAATAGTCATTTCTGTGTGCAGCGCATGCGATCTTCAGCAAGATTGGGTTCCTTTTTTTAAACATTACGTATCAATCCCACATTGCAATTCCAAGACCACTATTCAACTTCATCCTCAAAAGTCACCTGTACAACCTTTTACGCCTCCCTATAGTGGTTTCTATACAGACAGATTTAACTGAGCTTTTTTTATTGGCTTACTTAATATTCCAGTGGTTGATGGCGGCAACAAGTTTAGCTGACCAGCAGCGCTTTCGCTTGTACGGGGACGCACTCTTGATTACGTTGTCGAGCATTGTTCCTTCCTAGTCTCTACTAAGTCCTGGACCAGATCCTGGACTAGCAATGTCTACAATATAGCCGAGCAGGCTTTGGTGACGGTTCACACAATATCAAACAAAAAATAGCAATTCCAACTGTTTCTTCCAGTGATGTTTTCCAGTGATGTATACAGGCAAAAGTTGTATCGACCAACTACTGGGCATGATTCCCATCTGTAGGCAAGATCTATTTCCCAGAGTTGTTGTTTTTCAGATAATCCTCTTAAATCAAATCTGTTTTCCCATTACACATCCACGTCATGGAAAATAGAAGCCAGTTATGAGGTTTGAAATAATCATATCGTAGGTTTGCAAAGCTGGAGATCGCGAACTATGGGCATCATCACGGTCCTAAAAATAGTTCACGGTCACAAAAACATTGGCAATATGATTACTAAAATAAAAAGAAACTACTAAACAACACGTGAGCATAAGCAGAGAGGAGACACAGTACTCATCAAGTGATCCAGCGCATAGGCTGTGATTCTATTGTTATGTTGTAAACACCTTCACTTCTCAGAACAGGTCAACCGACAAACAAAGAGTTTATGATGAGTTGAAAACAATAACCTTATCTGAGCGATCTAACACCAACCGACAATAACCCAACAATCTTGTTTTGATCAAGCAAAACAACGAACAACACCTAGCTTCCAGCCCATATAAGGAGTGCTCTTCTAGGTATCGTGTTACCTTAAAAGCCTAGTACCCACTTTGCCGCGGTGAACGAGAGGAACATAATTAGTGAACACGGTAGCCGGGGTGCTTTGATCAACCTCAACCAAACAAATATTTGCCTGGAAAAATTACATCGAATCCATGCGCTGCCGAGGCAACACTTCCATAAACATGTTTTCAAATATAGCTCACATGCCATGCAATCTGGACATAAATTATGCAGTTTCCCTTGTCTAGTCCGTGATAATAATACCTGTGTTGTGCACAGACAAGTCGAAGCTAAATTAACAAATTAAGAGCACGCCATGTTTACAGATTGCCTACTGTAACCTTCCTGTTAAAAGTGCTCAATGCACACTGAATTTGTATTGCTTAACTGATATCTAGTAATTCCTGTGTTTTTTCATTTTTATAGGGAAGATGAAATTGCTATAATTATATATGGCGCCAGAAATTATTGGATCAAGGTCAATTAGGATTGCTTCGTATTAGTGAAAAACAAATTAACATCATCAATGTCTCAAATACAAGGAAAATGAATAATGAGTATTTTCAATTCTTTTTTTTGAATGAAAAAAACAACAATACCAAATTAGGAAATCACTTGGTAAAATTCTAAAAAAGTGTAGAAGATATATTAGAAGAATTATTAACCCCTTCTTTTTTCCACTTTGGACATTCCTAACTTTCAATCCTGGACTCAAACCTATCTCTAACTCTCAGCATTAAACCCTAACCATGTACCTAACCACAAAGCTTACTGTGACCCTATCCCTAAAACCTAACCTGAAATCCAATTGTGACCCTATCCCTGAACCTAACCTACACCTTAATTGTGACCCTAGCCTTAGACACACCAGGGTAATAAAAAATCAAATTGCGACCTTAACAATTCTGACAAATAAAGCTGGGAGCCATTGTCAGAGCACCGTTAATTTAGTAGGACGGGTACCTTAAGGTTTTCTTTCTTACCTTTCATCATTTGAAGCTACCGAAAACGTTCTCTCAATGAAAGAGGTCCACTGTAAGCAGCGAACTTTGAATGTGTTGGGGGCTGGTTTCTCTGTCTTCAAGATCTGACATTCTGCAAAAGAATGAAGAAAATCGTCAGCTCAAAAGTAAGAAAAAAAAAGGTTTCGTCTGAATTTTTAAAATGTCAGTCCATGATGATATGGAAAGAGATATGTGCTGCACAAGAATGTAACAATATTCATATTTGTTAGTTGTTCAGGCATTGAATACTACTGTGCCATTTTCCCCCGGATGGAAATGCCACCAGCTTTTTTTTTTATTACATGGGCAATTCCAACACATGGAAAATTCACATGAATTTCATAAGTTGATTTAACCTACAATCATTTAAAATTTTCTTTAGGGAACAAATGTCTTCATTGCGAAGGAGCAGAACACATTATTTCAAAACTGGATTGGCTGAAACGTATGAAATTCAGAAGAATGAGATGTTGCAAGATAAAACAAAACAGTATGTCAAAATATTTGAGTAACTAATTCTCATTTCATCTGTTTGGGGGCAGAAGGGTGCTAACTCATTGTCTTGTACAGAGTTAATGCTCTTCTGGCTCCAAACAGATGACATCATAGTATGGTGTGGTGAGGTGTGGTGAGGTGTGGTGTGGTGTGGTGTGGTGTGGTGTGGTGTGGTGTGGTGTGGTGTGGTGTGGTGTGGTGTGGTGTGGTGTGGTGTGGTGTGGGTGTGGTGTGGGTGTGGTGTGGTGTGGTGTGACGTGGAGTGTGGTGTGGGTGTGGTGTGGTGCATGTGAGGTGTGGGGTGGTGTTTAGTGTGGTGGTGGTGTGGTGTGGTGCGGTGCGTGGTAGCGTGGTGTGATGTGGTGTGCTGTGTTGTGATGTGTGTGTGGTGAGGTGTGGTGTGGTGTGGTGAGGTGTGGTGTGTGGTGTGGTGTGTGGTGTGGTGAGGTGTGGTGTGGCGTGGTGAGGTGTGGTGTGGCGTGATGAGGTGTGTGGTGAGGTGTGTGGTGAGGTGTGTGGTGAGATGTGTGGTGAGATGTGTGGTGAGGTGTGTGGTGTGATGTGGTGTGGTGTGTGGTGAGCTGTGGTGTGGTGTGAGGTGTGGTGATGTGTGTAGTGTTGGGTGGTGTGATGTGGTGTGGTGCGTGTTGAGGTGTGGTGTGTTGTGATCTGGAGTGATGTGTGGGTGTGGTGTGATGTGGAGTGGTGTGGTGTGATGTGGGGTGGTGTGATGTGGGGTGGTGTGATGTGGTGTGGTGTGGTGGAAGTATGGTGTGGTATGGTATGGTATGGTATGGTATGGCATAGTCTAGTTGTAGTATGGTTGAGTATAGTATTGTATCAAAAGAAACAAACAAAACATGAGATATGACTTACGTGCTACAGTAAAGTTATTGAGGGCATCTGAATCACCACTTTTCCCTTTTGGTTTATCCTTGTAGCCGACAAAGTCACCGTTTGATTTCAGCTGGAAGTACCTTGGTCTCCAGTTCTTAATGTACTCACCTGAAAACAAGAACATAAATATTTAGAACTTGAGAAGAAAGGGCTCAAACAAGAAGAACGTTTGATTTGATTTTGTTTTCTTCATGGCCTTTTTCTAAAATTACAAACTAATTACAACATAATCATGATAACAAACAAATTATATAACTACTGAAATCTCTGTGTATAAGACGCACCTTTTTTCCCCGAATTTTTTTTCTAAAGTCGGGAATGCGTCTTATACAAAAACACAAGATTTTTTTATTTTTAAAATTTTGTTTTAAGTGTTGATTTATGCCCCTCCACCTGGCAATGTCTCCCAGCTCAGTAATTGACTCACCACTCTGAAACTAGAACAAAACTACCTGTATGTCCAGATTTCTGTCATCTTCAGTTTAAAAACGACATTGTTACTAATATTTGTGACAAGTTCACAAGCACGATCGGCCCCTTCAACTGCACCTCGCAGTAAAATAGAGGTCCTTCCCCGCATGGGTTTTTGAACATGGACCTGGCTAGCTGCCTATGGAGTAGGCAAAAAACAAAAACAAAACAAATGCTCTCCTCTCAGCCAATCAAAAGCCACTACTTTAAGAGCTTTAAAATAACTTCATATTGATAACAAGGTTTATGAAACAGACCCCATAATTTTGGAGAACTCTGTAACAACTTTTGTTTAATCATTTGTACAGCAGTTGAGCAATACGTGTCATGGACATCTTTTTGGCTGAGTTTAATCCTCTTATTCTCTCACCCTCTATCTCTCTCTTTCCCCAGCGTTTTTTGTTCTTTATATATAGCACTTTATTCCAGGAAATAAATACATACATTCATAGAATCATTCTTACATAAATGAAAAATGGAATTGTTTCGAAATGCACAATCAACGTTCATTTCCTTGTAACGGTAAAGTAATTTCATCAACAGGAACTGATCAAATAAATGCATTTTCACCAAGAGAGAAGAGGGAGAGAAGAGGGAGGGGGGGGGGGGGGGGGGGGGGGAGAATTCATTATTCAACGTGAGGAAGTGATTTTACACACAAAAACTTTCATTGACGTAAGTGATTACTATAAGCCCCCTAGAGATGAAGAGAAAAAGTAGCTTTAGTTTATTCCACTGTCTTCTCTGAAGAGAGGCTAAACACTGTACTCACAAAGATGTGATTTTTATCCCTACTACTAGTTTGATAAAAATGTGTTTTCCGTGAAAAATAACTAACAAACAAACATTATCTTGCAAAAATCATGAAGACTGTGATTCAGTTGCCGTATCATTTTCAAATCAATACTACATGTAGTTTCAAAATCCTAATTAGCATATAAATGGGAAACTATATTTGTTATCGTCCAAAGACTTAAAACCACTTCATTTCAAAAGATAACACGTTTCCATTAAAACCCACCCTCTTTCTGCAAACCTTAACCTAGTTCTGCATAGCACAAATATTTGTGCACATCATTTTAAAAGTGTAAAAACAAGCTGCACTGATGGATTGATAACAGGAAAGTTAATTACTCTGATTGATGAGTTTCATAACCACAAACAAACCAATTATATGGAAAGGCACAAAAATGATTAGAAAAGGAGAAAAACATCGGTCACATGACACTCTACACATAACATGAAATAAATGTAAATTATAATTTATGTGTTTTGCAATCTTTAGTCTTAACTCCATCTTAAACTGAGATGGCACAAAAATAAAATTCCAAAGTACAGAATATGGTTACCTACTATATACAATTGTAAAATTTTAAGGAAATAACCAGATGCCTTGTTTCATATCGGGTGGAAAATATAAGAACAAAACAACAATCGACGATAACATCTGGTTCGCAAAAATGCTTTCAGAGATTGCGTGTCTGATTACAGCTCCCATGTAATTATGACGTAAGCATTTTCTTTATTTAAACAAAAAAAATTAAAAAGCACAAAAAATACATAATAAAGAAATTCCTGCCGAACCAAATTGACAATATGGCTTCAGTTCAATACACACTATTCATATGCCTTTCGGTGAAATTTTTGTATAATTGAAAATCCATGTTAACCCATTAATTAATACCTCAATTCAATTTTACATAAAAAAACAAAAACCTTGATGGAACAATAAAATGATTTTGCTCTGGTACTTACAACTTTTTTTGTAAATTGCATTTGTTAATCTAAGAGGTACTAATTAATATTTTTTTGAAATGGATTTGATAAAGGTCATTTAAGTGTTGATAAATGCATGTGTCTCAGTCTGCAAGTATACATATCCCTGAAAGTTTTGCAAACAGTTCGCAATGAGAACTGGAGAAATAAAACATTTGTAAATTTTCAATAAGAAGAATAGCTTTATTTGTCTACCAGTATTTACAAATTATTTATAATCAAAGACATCCTAAAAACTAAAGAAGTACATGTACATGTAGGTCTATCGTTTTGTACCGTGGTAGTACGTTGCACTAATAACTCCTGTAAATAAGATTGTCATAACTTGAAGAGTAATTTCAAAGAAATTTCATGAGGTTCACCACCCATGTAATCTTGCTTTCTATACCCACTAAACGGCATATTGATTTCTCAAAACGTCCCTTCAAAAGTTTTGATAAAAATACTTCATGTACTAACACAAAGAATTAATCTTTTCTTTTCTTGTTGGGAGAAAGTCTACATAAAGCAATAAAATTGCAAACTATTTCATATTTGAATAATTACATCAAATTTTATGAGACAAAGAGAAATGCAGGAATACAATTGTCAATAAATTGTAAAAATTGAACATATCTAACAGCTTAAACTGGAGGCAAAACATTACAACAGAGTCAGCCTTTAACTCTATCATTATTGCACTATAGCATAAATGCTGTAAAAACATATTTTCTCATATCACATCTGTGTACGTCAGTATTGGTTCACCGTTTTTCTTCTTCTGTACATTCCTTCGGGTTATTTTTTATTTATTCTGCACTCAGTTGTGCCTGAATTTCGATCCTTCTTCATCCTTTTTACCTAGATCTTACTCTCAAGTACTAGGTCACCTTGTATCTGTACTTCTTTCTTTCTTTCTCCCCCCCCCCTTTCTCTCTCTCTCTCTTCAACTATGTTTTTTGTTCTATATCTTTCTCGTTCCTGTATCTCTCTTTGCGTCTATCTGTACTGTGCTAAGTGTCAATTTCAATCTCATCCATTTTTCTGCCAATCTCCCTTCTTTTCCTTTATATAGGCCTAATTTTTAAAATCTGCATGTGTAAATAATTATCCTTCTCATTCAGTCTACCTCAGTCTTCTGTCTTTTATTATGTAAATCTCTCTATATATGTATGCAAGTCTTTCTCTCCCTCTCTCCATCATGCTCTTTCTTTCTCTCTCTCTCCCATCTCTTTCTTCACATTTCTTTCTCTCCATCCATCCCTCTATCTCTCTTACTCCCTCCCCCTCTCTCTCTCCCTCTCTCTCTCCCTCCCTCACCCCATCTGTCTGTATCTCTGTCTGTCTCTCTCTCCCGCTGGACCCTGCATGCCAATGATGTCATTGCTTACACAGTGTCTCCCCGTTGAACTCTGAAACGTCAGGTGCATAGGTCACCAGGAGGACAAGTTCACTTCCCTTGAAAAAAAAAACTGGGGTTCTGCAGGGCTCGAATTACCCACCGGCAATCGGCAATTTGCCGCCATGCCCCTCTCACTGGCCGGAATGCCCTTTTCAAAATCAAACCGTTTACGGCCACAATATTTTAATCCACAATAGTTTTGCCGACATTATAGTCATCGTAATCCAACCCGACTTGTAATGTTCAAAAAGGTTTTGTCGCCCCTACGGAGCTCTAAAAACAATAATAGTCGGCAAGGTTTTGTTGCCCCTCCGGAGCTCTAAAAACAATAATTACCGGAAAGTTTTGTTGCCCCTCCGGCGCTCTAAAAACAATGATAGTCGGCAAGGTTTTGTTGCCCCTCCGGAGCTCTAAAAACAATGATAGTCGGCAATGTTTTGTTGCCCCTCCGGAGCTCTAAAAACAATAATAGTCGGCAAGGTTTTGTTGCCCCTCCGGAGCTCTATAAACAATGATAGTCGGCAAGGTTTTGTTGCCCCTCCGGAGCTCTAAAAACAATGATATAGTCGGCAAGGTTTTGTTGCCCCTCCGGAGCTCTAAAATCAAAGATAGTCGGCAAGGTTATGTTGCCCCTCCGGAGCTCTAAAAACAATAATAGTCGGCAAGGTTTTGTTGCCCCTCCGGAGCTCTAAAAACAATAGTCGGCAAGGTTTTGTTGCCCCTCGCGTTGTGACCTTTTTTGGTGTGTTTTCACAGTTTTAAATCAGTTAAAAACTTGGATTTTTCTCGGGAGGAGGGTCTGGAATTAAATCATACGTTTTAATTAAAACGTCATAGCTTCCGCCCATCGCGCGGGAGGGGTGTGAATTGAGTTCAGAAAAGGATTAATACCGGTAGTCGAGATCGAGACGAATCGTCTTCTTTCCCTAATAATTTATTAAAAACGTCTAAGCTTCCGCGCTTCCCTTGGAATTCAGAAAAGGATAAAGAGTCAAGAACGGTACAACGAATCGTCTTCTTTCTCTAATAATTCAATGAAACGTCAAAGGGGGAAACTCCCCACTCCCTCCAGCTCCCCCCCCCCCCAATTTTTTTTTGAAAAGCATTTTAAAGAAAAATAGAAAGAAAGAAAAAATAGTTAACTACCAGTTTCTCAATAAAATAAGGTATCAAAAATTGCTCATCTGACCGTAATTAAACGCCTAAAACCCCTGAGCTTCCGTGGGCTCTGCCCCCGGGACCCAACCAAGGGCCCTTTGGCAGGCCCCTTGATACTCATCTGACTACAATTTAGTGCCTAAAACCCTTGATCTTCTGGGGGCTCCGCCCGCTGGACCTCACGCCAATCAGTGTCCTGCCAGTGTCACAAATAAAGTATAAAAATATGTTCATCTGACCGTAATAAAATGCTTAAACCCCTGAGCTTCCGGGGGCTCTGCCCTCTGGACCCCACTGGATGCTAATCTGACGGTAATGTAATGCTTTAAACCCATGGGCTTCTGGGGGCTCCGCCCGCTGGACCTCACGCCAATCAGTATCCTGCCAGTGTCACAAATAAGGTATAAAAATATGTTCATCTGACCGTAATCAAATGCCTGAAACCCCTGAAATTCAGGGGTTTCCGCACCCTCGACTCCACCATGGGCCCTGAGGCGGGCCCCTGAATGCTTATCTGACCGTAATTTGCCTTCAACCCATGAGTTTCCGGGGGCGGACAAGGTATCAAAAGATGTTCATCTGACCGCAGGCACGTAGCCGGGGGGGGGGGGCAGTGGGGGCGCCCCCCCCCCAAAAAAAAAAGCCAAAGCAAGAGAGGAGAGAAAAGGAAGAGGACGTATGAAGAAAAAGGAGCAGACAAAAAACATTTTTGAAATTCAGACAAGGATTAAGAGTCGAGAACGGTACAACGAATCGTCTTCTTTCTCTAATGATTTAATGAAACGTAAAAGCTTCCGCGCTTTGCGCGGGAGGGGGAAAACTGTATTCATGCAGAAGAGGATTATTTTCGAGAACGGTACAACGAATCGTCTTGTTTCTCTAATAATTAAATTAAATGTCAAAGCTTCCGCCCTTCGATCGCGCAGGAGGTGGGGTAACTGAATTTAGACAAGGATTAAGAGTCGAGAACGGTACAACGAATCGTCTTCTTTCTCAAATGATTTAATAAAACGTAAAAGCTTTCGCGCTTTGCGCGCCCGGATCGGGGGGGGGGGGGGGAACTGAATTCAGATGAGGATTAAGAGTCAATTGCGGTACAAGGAATCGTCTTCTTTTTCTAATGATTTAATGAAACGTACAAGCTTCCGCGCTTTGCGCTGGAGGGGGAGGGGAAAACTGAATTCAGACGAGGATGAGGGGTCGAGAACAGTGTAACGAATCGTCTTCTTTCTCTAATGATTTAATGAAATGTAAAAGCTTCTGTGCTTCGCGCACGCGGATTGGGGCGGGGGGAATTGAATTCAGACGAGAATTAAAGAGTCAAGAACGGTAGGCTACAACGGATAGATTTGTGCCCCTTTCAGTGGATTTGTGCCCTCTCAAAAAAGTGGCCTTGACCCAAATTTGATGTAATTCGAGGCCTGGTTCTGTAAACATCTGGGCCTGTACAGGTAGCACTGACATGCACAACTTTTGCCTTGGAAACTGACCCAAATACAGAAGACAGCTATTAAAGGGCAATCCAACCCTTGTAATATTATGTTCATTTGTATGACAGCAGATAAATACGAGAATAAGACAGGCAAAAGTTTGAAATACATAGTGATGAATAATAAGTTATGACTGTTTAAATTATGAGATCACCAAAAATTGGCAGTTAGGTCAGTGGATTGTGAAATAGTTGCGGATAACTCTCCCCGTTTGTTGTGTACAAAAATGTCATTAATTTCTGTTTTTCTTCTAAGTGCCTCCACCCTAGGGGCACTACTCAAAATATATTATGGATAGCTTCCTCTAAAGAGAATAGACCCTCCTGAGTCATAACCTATTAAAAAATTGAAATTTCAGTCCTTTTTTTTTTAGTTGGAACAAATGGAAAAGTTGTCTGGCATTTTGTCACAGTGACACTGCCTATTCAGCCAATTTACAGTTCCCAAACATGTAGTGATTACAACTTTCAAAAATTGATAACTTGTTATATTTTTGTCCGATTTTGTTCTTGTTGGAATATGTTTGTTACCTTATGAAGTCATTATCCTTTCTTACAAATAAAGTGAGTAAACACAATACAAAAATATGAAATTGCATATACAGTATACGCAAGAAAGAACGCAAGATATTTAGGAAAACACTTGAAACATATTTCTAGTTGTTATATTTCTGAGAATTAACAAAGCTTGAGAGTCTAATTGGGTATTTCTTGATTTTCTGCACATATTTCACAAGGTGCATGGGTTTTATTGTAAATCAGCTTCAAATTGAGGTACACCTGTACCTGTTAGGCCTTTTATTTCAGTTCACACACACACAGAGGCAGATATTACAGAAAGAAATTCTAATTCCATATATAGACACTACAAGTACTAAAATATATCTTATGCAAGCAAGCTCTGAGCCAAATGCTGAATTGAGACCCTGAAATTTCCCAGATGGCTAAATCAATTCATATTTCTCCCAAAGAAGGACGGCACTATACATAATTTCAAAGAATGAGCGCTTATGCAAGGTAGCAATTTAGGTTGCGTTTATCTAGGAAATTTTTGGCTAGAATCAGGTTTCTCAAACGTCTTTCAGGCAAATTTAGAAGTAGATAAACGCAAAGCCTTTTTCAAACGTCTTTAGATATGGGCATATCAAAAGACGCAAAAAGGTGCGTTTTGTATGTGACATACAGCCAGAATCACGTTTCAAAATGATCGATAAACGCAAAGCTGTTTTGTACCTCACATACAAATAGGACCGCCCAGGTGTTGTGTACAAGCATACGTGTGAAGTTGACCTCCGAGAAACTGTCTGCTTCCCGGGTCAAAACAGCTGAGCAGACACAAGGCCTTTATTTTGAATCGTGAAGGGTCGATAAACGCGACATCCCGCAAATCACGATCGTATAGTGGGGTACGATAGTGGGGTTCGATAGTGGGGTACGATATGTACATATCTAGTGGCAAGCCTAGATAAACGCGCTCTAAGTCAACTGTAATGCCAAAACATCAATGAGAACAACCCTCTTAGAAGACGAATGGCCGTGTGCTATAACAGGGACGGACCTCCAGGGTATTTGCAGACACACTCTCACTGCATAGCGCAGTTGACATAATGAATTGATATGCAATGCTGCTAGCTTCATCTTTGTAAACAACTTGGGTGTTTTGTAACCGATGATAATTCATACACACAGAACGCAGATTACTTCTGTCAATGCCTCATGGGGAATACAAGAGAGGTTTTGTTTGCTAAATTCAAGTCAGCATTACATAGCAGAAATCTATTTATTGACATTAATAACATGTATTTTTATTTCGATAGCATTTTAATAAAAACAAGCTTGTTCACCTTTTATGTTTGTCATACACAAGTGTCATAACAAGTGAGATGATAAAATTGATTGCTTTGTACCGACATGTACAGTACCTACATGTACAGCACCAACATAAGAGAGAGTGTGCTATTGTAGAATTCAATTCACACTTCACATTGGGATTAATTTGGGAATATAATTATATATAAAATTACTAATAAATAACCCACCCACGAAATTTGTGCTCTATTTCTTTTCCTTTTAATTTGCTTCTGTGTGATCAAAATATCAATCTAATTGGCAAAGTACAATACAGATTGTAAGCTATATTAACTGTGCAGTTCCATTTGAACTGACATACATGTAGTAATTAAATAATGTAACATAAATCAATCTAATCAACATTTGTTTCTAAATGAAATCAATCCAGCACATGTTCAATGGTTAAATTGCTTTTTAATGTGTGTTGAATTTCTGAAAGTTCAACCAAACAGAATTTTTGTCATCAAGTAAAAAAAAAAAAAAAAAAAAAAAAAAAAAGAAGAAGAAGGTTATTACTGTATACCATAATGTTCTGAAATCATATAAACACTGTACACAGATATGGACATATGGGACTATATTTACTATACAACATGAAATCTCTTGGCACAATTTCGACTTCATCTGTATCATTGTCAATGCTACAATGTTCTCCAAAAATGAGAATTATAGGACGTGGTGAGTTCACACAAAGACAAATTCCTACCAATACCTGGTACCCTCCCAAAAAAAATCCTGTCTCGATTGCTCTATCCATCACCTCCCCTAAAACTTTCAGTAATGGATATGAATTAATACATGAGATGGGGGAAAAACAAGTCAAGACTGTTTCAGGAAAATATGCTGCATCATGCCTCATAAATAGAGATTAATAGAACATGCTATATTCATGACTTGGCACATTGGAAGAGCTCCATTGAGGGGTGAGTAATGCAAAGGATGCCCGACAGGTGGGGGCACTTCTTCTTTCTCCCGAACCAACGATACTTTCCGCCCTTGGCTGTATCCCCTTCACTTCATCACTGTCCAAGTTGCAACAGTGAAGATGACATCCAAACATACCAAAAACAAACAAACAAACAAACAAACAATACTCTGGTATATCATATCATTTCACACCACCAACAGATATGTTAAAGCCCCTCCGCACTACTTTGGCCAGGAAGGATAAGATCTCTTTGCATGGTCACTGAAAAGTTATCGTATCAAAGCAGCTACCAATTAACATAAGAAAAAGGGGACCAATGGTCACTGATTAGGTATTGTTTGCTATATAGAGGGCGCAAGTAGCTAGAAGTACTGCAGTGGGCAAGGGCTTTAAAGTTAAGCTCTGGAAAGCTTATTTGAAGAAGAAAAAAGAAGCTCTGGAGCAATGTCAATTCTCCAAATGCCCAAAGGATATCTATCAAACAGTTTTAGAAGAACTTTTGAAAAATGAAAAAACAACATCTTTAACTATTCCATACCTAGACCTTGAGAAAAAAAGGGATAGTTGATCTGTACGAGGCCTAAAAGGAATGACAACAAAGACATAAAGCTACGGTCACAAAGGTTTGTATGAACGATGCGTTCGTACAAATCTCTGTTTTTCCATTGTCTGAAAATTGTTCGTACAGCGTTCGTAGCAGTTCGTAATGGCATTTGTGACCGAGGCTTTAGATAGTGCCTTAATTTACATATTTGCAGAGTGAATGTCATTGTGTAGAGTTCAGAGAATGGATTTAATGCACTTCTTGTTCCACTTGCAATTTGAGGAACCCTGACAGGTAGAATAATTGCACAAGCATTTGTTTATGCAAGGGAATGACTTACATGTAGGAGATGACATGACAAAAGGTTAATTGCACCACTCTGGCTTGACAGGTACATTGATGAGCATTGACAATGGCTTGTAACATTATAAGACAAAAAAGTCTTTAAATTATCATTCAATGAATTCATAGAGGTACACGTGTCTCCGATGGATGCATCTAGAAAAGTGACTTTTGAAACCCGAAAGCCAAGTTACTTTGCATAAGCCTTGGCTGCGAAGAACAACTATGTGCGCATGCGTGAAGAGCGGGATCTCATGTAGTCTCTTCATCGAGTCATACAAAGTAAGATTAGATATTAAGTTGAGAATACTTAAATAGTGATTGTTTATTCAAATTGAATGCTTCTTAAATGACAGGGATTACAAAACTGTACACTCTTTTGAAATTAAGAAATGCCTGTCAATGACCCATTATGGGGTACATGTATGTATGTACTGCTCGTGGGCCATACAGGTCTGAATCTCAATAGACCTTATGCATTGACGTCACGGCTCGCCAAACGACCGATTACGCCGCCATCTTAGAGGACAAACAAAAGCTTGACGACGCACTCAGGCGTGCGCGAGAGTGCTGCTCGTGTTGTATACGATGCTTTACTGCTCTCGCCGCCGCCTCCAGCCGTCTAGCGTAAGCCCTATACGTAAACAAATCAGTGGGGACCGGGCGTCCACTATTTAAAAAGTTTTTTGGAGTGCCAAAAAGTTGATGGGAAAAATTCAAGTATTTGTATAAATGATTTGAAAGAGGAATTATGATACTCACTTCTGCAATTATCAAAAGAAGTGTATTTGAAGATAAATACTGTATTTATTATAATCTTTACAAGGTCTAGATCTACTCAACATATCCCTGGTCTATACTATTACAATTATTCTGGTTCTTTTTTTAATCTACCAAATTTGTGATTGATCTGATATTTGTTTATCAATTCAGGTAATTATATTCGTATTGTTAGCTCCCCCCCCCCTGTATTGTACATGTATTCACCTTCCCCTTTTCCACTTCTACTTCTATTTCTTGTCTTTTCTATTTTATTTTCAATGTACTTCTTTTTAAATATTTTTTGTTGCTCCTGTAAAGCCTTTAAAACGTGATTTGTGTTAACAACCTGTGCTTTTTTACAGACCACCTTTTTCCAAATTGTTAATGTCTTTATAACTTTCTTGTTATTGTTCATGAATTTATTTTTGTTGACGATAAACTTGATGCAACTGTTCATGAATGTATTGTTTCCATGTCAGTGGAAAGAAATAAACAAATCTTGAATCTGAAGTTTATTACGTTGTATCGTATTTTGTCAAAGATTGAGAAACTTATACATTCTTTTCATTCTTTATATTTGCCTTGCCCATTTAAATATTCATAATTTAATAAATGTACTATTTTAAAAGTTGTTTTAATGTTGTGTGGGAGCTGTCAAAGATGGAGAAACTTGTACATCCTTATTTAATTGATGTTGTATAACTGATCAGGGACTTTGGAATATTTGCCTTCCTTATGTAAGTTTTTAATAAATATACTATTTGTACTTCAAAACCAAATAAACATTCGTATTCTGGATTTTATTATATCAAGCTAACGTTAGATTTGCAAGTATTCACCAATTGAAAAGGGAATTTCTATTTCGCATCACAAGCTTGGTCTGACATGGGTAATTACAATGTAGATGAATACTTGAATTACGTATCTTATATTTATTTACACACCACCCCCACTTATTATCTATGCTTATACCAGTAGTCACTTCGTGTCCCACTACATTTTTTCCCCTTCTAATATTCTTTGTTCTCACCTCTCCCTTTCCCTCTTCCCTTGATACTCACTATAATCACTTCATGTTCTACCTGTCCCTCTCTCTTTCCCTTAATCTGTCTTTCCACAACTCTTTAAAAAAAACACTTCAATCACATCACTCAAACAAAACAAACAGTCAAAAAAAGAAACAAACATGCCTTATGTATTTTTTTTTTTAATATCAAGCTTGAAGCTCATTATAATTTTTTTCTTAATTTTGACAAAACAATTACAGTCCTTTGGTATCATGCAGAGTCGAGTGAATATCAAGGTTCAAACTAAGTCCAAGCTTTACACAAAACCTTTACCGGTAGTCAAGAGGAATTACACCAGGACACAGATGCACAAGCAACCCTAACAATTTTTTTACAGTGGCTTCTGGTGACAATCCGTCTCTCAGTAGATTGATTGGTATCTTATTCTGAAGGATTGTGTACTTCTGTTTTACCATACATATCATTCTCTCAAGTCTCAACATGTATTCGTACGCGTGTAAACTCTAATCAACCTAAACCTTTTGGCTCACTCCAAATCTGTACCCAAGTCTTAATAAAAAATGTTTAGGCGCAGTTTCATGAGAAACATTATCGGTTGGTCAAACTTTGTAAGCTTCTTACATGAAGGCGTCGCGGATGAAAGGAGAAACAGTGACAAAAATGTTGCCCATGATGGGAGTCTATTTTAAATATGAACTTGACATTATCCTCTCAAAAGTTCTCTTCTTATAGTCTCGATAATTTTTTTAAAGATTCTGTGCCATTTGGAGTTCTGCGCGTAGATTCACGTCGTCCTGCTATTGCTGACTTATTGTAGACTCGAGTGATGACATGTCTGTATTTCATTCCCTTGAGTAACGTCTTCTGCTGATGACTCATCACTGTCACTTTGATGGGTCGATACTTGAAGGCCCAGGAGTGCTGTTGTCGCTGCAATATCATCTGCTTTCCCCTTGTGCTGTTTTGATCTTGCAAATCGCTGCGATCCTGATTCCTGCATGAACACAATCAGAATAAAACATGCAACAAAATATAAAAAACCGGTTCTATAGGGGTCTACTTTGATATTTATTTTAAGATTGAACACAATTGTGAATCACAGACATGCATTTATAATGTATATCGAAATGTATGTATTGTACTCGAAGAATGCTATTCAATGCTCCACACGAAACCACAAGCACAAGGCACAAAAAACTGAAGTATTGATGTAAAAGGAACTCAATCAATCAATGAAAAGGCCCTGTCCTACCAACATCAATGGATTCAAGTAAAGTAAGTCCATTTATATTATCCTTTTATTGTTTGAACAAATTATTTACAAATTGTAACCACACAATTCGTCCCTATTTTCACGAAGTGACAGTAGAGAGGAAAATCGTCACGCAAATTGTATGCGAAAGTTCCTTACTACCGTCACTTCATGAAAATAGGGACAAATTATCTAAATCAATAGACTAAATGAAATTTAAAAAAACCTTACTTTCAAGGCTCAACTTAGCTTGCTTTAAATAATAGTTTGACTGAGTAACAAAAGCACCAATACATCATTCATTTAACTTATAGCTTTACAGTGGCTTCTGGTGACAATCCATCCCTCATAATGTGGTATTAGTTGGATAAGTTTAGTTTACTTTTGTTTGGTCATAGTCTGGAGTAGAGTAAAGCAACTCAACTCTAAAATAACACAGAATCCAGCTCAGCTGGCCTCTGTGACTTGCGAGTGAGCCGAGGTCGACACAAAAACAAATGTTGGCCATTAAAATGTGTAATGACTTAATACTAGTAAACACAATAAAACACCAATTACTAATTCGCCAAAACATATAGGGTCTATACCTGCAATTTGTATGAAATGCGCTGAACATAGACGAGATGACTTAGACGGTTCCCATCCCTTGCGTTTGATGTCACGTTTCACGTCGTTCCGTGGATAACTTAGCTGTGTTTTCTCCTTTATTTACCAAAATAGCCGGTATGCAATAGGATGAAACATCTTTGCTCCTGTTGCTCCTATTCGAGCAACCAACGACGCAACCTAAATTTATCCTTTTCTGACTGTAAACAAGCAAAAATCCGACGATAAAAGGTTGAGCTAAGAGAAAGTGTTTGCTTATACGTGTAGTTCAATAGCCTCTGCCGATCGCTAGTAACGTACCGCTTGTCCTCTGAGGGAGGGCGCCCTTTTGTATCTACGAGTGCGTGACGTCATACGCATAAGGTCTATGTAGGAAGGAGCTACTAATGCTCTTCGTGCTCTGGAAATTAGCGTACCATTGTCAATAACCGAGAAGATTGTTGTCTTGAGCAATTACTAGCATCTACTTGTAGCACGACAGTCATCTGTAAATTACAATCAAGATACTTTCACCATCTACTGCGTTTCCCTCCATGCCAATGGGTACCCACAATCCGCAAGGCCAGGTCGAGGGAACTTTGGGTAGAAATGGGAAGGAGATTGAGGAGGGGAAATGTGAGACTGGAGGCAGACAGAATGTAGTAAACAGGAAGATCTTGTCCCTCATCTCTGAGAGCTGATTCACTAGTTGCCTCGTCTGCAACCCTGTTCACATCATAAAGATAGCATTTGTGAACGATGTCACAAAGTGGGCCATCTCTGGGAGCTGATTCACTAGCTACTCTGTCTGTAGGGCTGAGCATAACCCTGTTTACACCATAAAGATTAGCGTTTGTGAATGATGTCACAAGGTTGGGCCATCTCTGGAGCTGATTCACGAGATGCCCTGTCTGCAGGGCTGAGCATAACCCTGTTCACATCATAAAGATTAGCGTTTGCGAATGATGTCACAAAGTTGGCCATCTCTGGGAGCTGATTCACTGGTTGCCCTGTCTGCAGGGCCGAGCATAACCCTGTTCACATCATAAAGATTATAAGCAAAATGTACAATGTCACAAAGTCGGCCATCTATAGAAACTGATTCACTCTGCTTGGTCTGTAGAGTGGCAGAACTGAGAGATTAGCCCACATATATTACCAGTTGATAAGGCCATCTTCCTTGAGCTACTTGCAAAACCTAAACTTATTCATAACGTATTAAACATGAGACAGACAATGTGGAGAGTATAAAGGCAAGTGAACAGGTAGAATATACAACTCGATGGTCACTCTCTGAGCATCCTTTGTCTTTTAGAGCAATCATAACTCGTAAGATTTGTCTTGGTAGATGAGCACCGTTCCAGTCTAAGGCCATTCCAATAGCCCTACACTACAGTTCCAGTACATTCATATCCTCATAAGATCATCAGGGTGCATTCACAAGCATACCGTCTCTTTGGAGCCAGAGGATTGTTAACTCATACTTTAACACAGAGTTAACGCCCTTCTGGCTCTCAACAACAATATGTGCACCACCTTTCCAAGGCCGTACATACTACTTCAAGAACAGTCTTGGTATCTTCACATCACTAAGATCCTCTTAGAGCATTCCCATGAACGCAAAACAGTTCCAGTGTGAACAACCCATCTACAGATAAATGTGCTAAGCTATTATTGATATATACCGTATTTGCCGGCGTAAAGGCCGCAGTATTTTCGGGTGAGAAAAAATCAAAAAGTCGGGGTGCGGCGTATACGCAACAACAACAAAATTCAGCGGTCAAAACATCACGTCCATTTGCACGTATGAGACTATATGAACGGTAGCATGACTAGACAACGGTACAGGACAATTCTAGAATAACTCCACACAACTTACCGACAATTTTATGTTGCATAGTTGACATGAAGACGAAAAAACTTATTTTTCTAATAAAATCTGCCGATAGATCTAGATCTAAGTCCGTACCATTGCATCGCCAAAAAGTAAAAAAAGGGACAGGCAGTTACTTACGGAGCTAGCTGCCGCGCAACGCAACTGCGCAGGTCGAAAAACACTATTTCGGATTACACCGCACATCGAGGTAGGGGTATTGTAGGATACCAAATCTGCGTACGATACAGTACTAGCTTAAAAGTCGATGAAGATCTGCTAAATTATGATCATTTTTTAGGTTAACTTCTTGTTAATTTATAAGAATATTGATGAATTTGGTATAGTTTGTAAAAAAAAAAGAGTGTTCTACAAGAAAATTACGACCATTTTGTTTGGTCCGTTTTTGTTTTTTGTTTTTTTTTCCTCTACGAAATGTCAAAGTTGGGGGTGCGGCCTATACGGCGGTGCGGCCTTTACGCCGGCTAATACGGTAATCAAAAGACAGATTTTTAAGCATTTGAATTAATTATTGTTTGGCACATGCTCATTGTGACAATTCCTCCCTGGTTTCACAGTTTCATACATAAACAAAATTATTAACTTCAACCTTACACCCAAGACTTCATACCTAACCTTAACCCTAAACCTTACTTGAAACCCTAATTACAAGCCTTACCCTAACCCTATACATTTGACGAAATAAGGCTCATGCGATTGTCGCTGGAGGAAATGTCGGATCACTGAATTTATGTGACCCTTAAATAGATCTCAGTAAATTTCTATCACCATACAAATGCTTTTCCCTTTAATATGTACTAAATATTTCACTCAAATTGATTTGATACTATGTACTAGATATAAAATTGGCTGAACCCTTGTACTCCCAGGTCACGAAAATGTCAACGACTTAATAGACAGTTTCCCTATCTGTTGTTCTACCATGATCAAATTGCTATTGAAATAATTATAGTCAAGAGAATGATGCTTGTGGCATATTCCTGCATGTCATAAAACTACAAATATAGGTGAGAGGTGTTAAGGATGGAGTGGCCTCTAGCTCTCTCAGCTCAGGCATTACAGAGTTGAGTAATTACCTTTCGATGAGAGTTGAAAACTGTAAACAAATTTGGTTTTGGCACTGCATCATTCATTGAGAGTGTGCATGTGCAAGGAAATGGAAGCCTCTATTCCAAATTATGTAGCATGCCAAGATCTCATCTTGTTTCGTAATTGGTTAAACAATTGGAAAAAGACGCAGGAAAAGAGAGAGAGAGAGAGAGAGAGAGAGAGAGAGAGAAAAAAAGTGAAAATAATACAGGAAAATATAGATATGAAAGAGGAGATAATATAGAGTAAAGCTAGAAGAGACAGTAGTAGAAGAGAGAGAGAGAGATAGTGGGAGAAAAATAGAGGCAGAGGGAACAGGGGGGGGGGGAGAAAGACAGAGAACAACATAAATTGTATGAAGAACAGAGAGAATATGGAGAAAAGAAAGGGAAGACATATCGTCCCTGTTTTCACGAAGTGACGGTAGTGAGGAAAATCGTCACGCAAAGTGAATGCAATTTTTTTTCACTACCGTCACTTCGTGAAAACAGCGACGATATACAGTGCGTCCCAGAAAAAACGAAACCGAGAAGTATCGATGTTTTATCATAACTTAATCACAACCATATTTAATGAATGATACATATTTGGAAAGCTTAGAGTCTCCTCTTTTAGTTGATGCTACTCACGTGATGCATATTTCACGCATGAGTGATTAAAAGCAATTTGAAGGAAGGAAACCAAAAAGTAATTTGGCGGGCGGTATCTGAATTTTAAAGAAAAATTCCTATTTCTAGAAAGTTCATTTTCTGCTCTTTCATATGATACCTCAATCAAGAAAAATGAGCCAGGAATAACAAAGTTCTGTTTGTTTAAAGTAGCCCTTACATTTTCATAATTTTAACAAACGAATTCATTTTCACTGGGTGCCTGCCGTAGCAAAAAGCAGATTTGACAAAAGACTTAACTCCGTTTCGTTGACAATCAGCCATGCATGAAGACTCTCGTCTACGGCTGATTGTCAACCACCGGAGTTAAGAGTTAGAAATTGATAAATAAGACATAATTAAAAAGAATGCTGTTATATGTTTATAAATGTATACTGCAGATTGAGAAAAAAATTAAGAGAAAACAAAATAGTGAAGAGAATACAAATGTACTGCCTAGGTACCAAGGCCAAAATTATGTTCGTAAGGAGAGAGAGAGAACGAGTCATAAGGAGAGAGAGAGAACGAGGGATAGAGCGTGTGGAGGACAAGGGAGGATGTGCTTAACTGTTCAAATAGTACAATTACTCAGCATCTGGGTTCTTAAAATAGCCTCTACTTTGGCAGACTGTTGTAAACAGGAAGATCCTCGGCAGCCTGGTATGGAGAGGCAGGCTGAATCATGCAGGCTAACTGGATGGATGCCTGGATTGACAAGGTGCATGGATGCATGCATACACAGCAAGCAGTGCTTGTTTTGCCTCTATCTCTGCCTGCCTTGCTCCCCAATGTTCACACGCACAGCTCAAAAAAAAAATTACAATGAATTCTCTATCACTAAAGAATGAGAATGCAACTTAACTGAATCAATGTCTAAATGTGTTTTCATTTCCAAGATATTTTTTTCATTCATGTTTTCCATGACTAGACAACGATTCTCATAATAAGGAGGGTTAGTTATCTTTGGCAAGATACATCTTAGAATAAGGAAGTTCTATCAATTATGTGAAACCATGCAACAACAAAAAAGAATAAAATGAATTTCTGTAATTCTGTTTGACAATCATACTCTTTTAATTTATTTTCAATTTGGTCATCTCGTGTGTACGTGTGTATTACGTACTCAGTGTTACGTTTCTGTAAATAACTTACTTGGGTTATGTTGTTCCTCAAATTTTCTCATTTTCTTATTTTCTTAATCATCTTCATACACTATAATAATTTTAATTGAAGAGCTCTTTAAGCACCTCCAGTTATGCAATGCATTTTGCTCCGGTTTAGTTTTTGAGAGTTTTTTCGTTTCTTCAGTGAAACATATTATTACTACAGAAATACATATATATCAAATTAAATTACACAAATGTACTTATATCAACTGAATATACCTGTAACATTCAGATAAATAATTTACAAAAGTTTACAAATTTGATTAATGTTAAATAATACCTTCCATGATTGACAAGCCTGATGCCACAACGAAACTCTCCCCTCCCCCTCCCCATTACCCCAGTATACATGACCCTGTTCACCCCTCCCCCCCCCCATAATGGTGACACCATCCACAACAACATGTACAATTACCAAGCATAACATGTTTATTTTTTTTAATGGCCTTAGAGTACAGACTAATTACTTGAGGTATAAGTTTTCTTGTGTGAATGGGGCTATGGTCATGCCTCATCAGTGCTACATTATACATCATCAACAAGGACGGCAAACAAACATCTTCTCTGGTAAGACCATTCTTGCAATTAACTAACCAGATTATCGTTCTAATTTGTTGTGGTTTTCAGCTCACGTTATACATGGTTTTACATGGGGCTGGTTAATTGATCAACGCACATCAGCCGGTTCCGTTGGCGCGCATCGCACCGTCCCCTCATCTTTCCTCCATCCCCCTCAACAACATGATGGCATCTGCATGTACAGGGAATTCTAATTCAATGTGCAATAGTCCCAGCAATTTGTTTTGATGTGTTTTCTGACTAGCTTCGTGTTCACTGGCACCAAGGACTTGCAATCATTAAGAAGACTTGCCCCCGGGAGACGGGGAGAGAGAGAGAAATTGCTTGAATCAACACACGATCCGACTTCAAAGCTTGAACGTGTATTAAATCTGATCATCACTAAGTTCATAATTCAACAAATATACATCTTTGTCTCCACATATATATTCTGGATAAATGGAGATGGATGTTTTTAGGTTTTTACAGTACCGGTAATCAATATGCCAAATATACATTCAAATGAGGAAGAATAATAAAAGTAGAGAGAAAGGTAGAGAGAGAAAGGTAGAGAGAGAGAGGTAGAGAGGTAGAGAGAGAGAGAGAGAGAGAGAGATAGAGAGATAGCGATAGAGAGAGAGAGAGAGAGATAAAGAGCGAGAGCGAGAGAGAGAGAGAGAGAGAGAGAAAGAGAGAAAGAGAAAAAGAGAGAGAGAGAGAGAGAGAGAGAGAGAACAGAATGAGAATGGCTCTACGGAAAAACACATTGAAACACAAAGATCAAAGAAAAGAAAGAACACATGAAGACAATCACACTAACATAAATTCCTAAAAGCAACACATCAGATGGAAACACTCTACAAATGGCAGGTGTTCTCATCAAAGACAAAGTGCAAAAGCTGTTCAGACAAACGTTTAGATTATTATTTGTTAATAGAAAAATAAAGACAGGAAGCTAAAACAAGACCCCCCCCCCCTTTCAATTCGAAAGTTGTTGTGGTTGCAAATGTCAATTTTGTTTACAGGTATAGGTAAACAATTGTCCACCTGTAAGCATACATTCTGCTAAGAAACTACAATCTCCAAGTCCAACCCCAATTACATATTTAACCCTTTGAGTTCCACAGACACAAATCCCAGGTACAGAGTCTATGGCATCGCGAAGAGACGAGACAACGGCGGCAGCCAGAGGGGTAAGCAAGCAACCCTTCCCCGTCTAGCTGCCATCAGGTGGAGCCTAGTATGCCACTCGCCTTGTACAGGTCGATGGCAGCTGTCCCAACTGAGAGGAAAACAGACTCGATGTTTACATTCTTTGGGGTTAGACAGGCATGTAGGTCATAGACTTGAAAAACATGTCTGATGTATTCATGATACCACTTATCCCCAGCATGCTCTGCTCTGCTTGTTGTATGGATGGATGTGCCATGATACTACTACTCGTGTACATGTCCTAAGCTATGTTCTGGATGGGGCATGTTGTTAGCAAGCACTGTTATCTCACTTGTGGTGATAATAATGTTAACATGGATGCCTATAAAATCCAAAGATTGTTTTGAATTTCAACAGAGACATGGATGACCTAATTTGACTGATTAATGCTCCATTTAATTACCAACATCAATTTTCTCATGAAATATTTTTTTAATTCTAGAAATTATAATTACTGTTTCCTTGAACTATGATAATTTGACAAGTGCCCCATTGACTGCATTATAAATGTGACTAAAATCTTTCTCTTAAAAAAAAGAGGAATATGTATAATTTTGGGGTAATTCTAATCATACTGTTGATGTTCAGGTAACAAAGATTTCACAAATGAACAAATGCTAAATCCTCTACATGCACATACACTACAAAAGCCAACCAAGATAGTCTTGTATAACTATAATAAAGTCTTGCATGTGTTATTATCAATTTCAAGTCAGAATTGAACAACTACTTTCCATTTATGTAATTTTGACACATCTGATAGAATAATTGCCATAATTCCAGCAAAATGTTATTTCTCTCATTTCCCTGATAACACCTAACAAATGCGCAACCTTTACATTTTTTGACATGTTAAAATAACACCCCTACTCAATTAAAAACACAGAAATAACAGCTAAAAGCCAAGGTAATAACTTCCACTTCACTTCACAGAGAACAAAAATAGAATATTAACATTTTTAAAACAAGAAATACCCAGGTCTCCCATCATCCAATCTCTACGATGTACTAGAGTTGTTTTTCCAGCTTACAGCCACTTCAAAATGCTACAAACAAGGCTCTTATCCCAGGGAAGCACAAATAGAATCAAAACAAATATATTACTCTATATCTGGTTGCATTCAACACAGGTAATTTCAGTTTGATAACGTCGTCGCAGGAAGAAAAAAAATGGCATGCTCATAGTCATACTGTTATATGGTAGAACAAGTCAAAGCCATTTTAATCGATCCTCGGCAAAAACAACTTTTTTTTCTTCCTGGGTTTGTTTTTCTCTTTCTCTCACGTGACGGAAGCGGAGAATGGCGAGGAGCCGCTCGAGGCATAGCCCTGTAATGTCTGTTGGCGTAAATACTTATTATGATGGAGCTGCCATGCCACGATGGAGGGAGAGAGGGAGAGAGCGCGGTAGTCTGAGGAGCACGAGACAGCCAGGGAGAAGGGAAATCGAGGGGCATATATTTACACGACGTGCTATTTCTGGGACACCAGACCAGGGAAGAAGATGTTGTTTATGTGCATACGAACATAGATGCATCCTTTCTTTAATGCATGCGTGTGTCTGTGTGTGTGTGTGTATATGTATTGTGTAATGATTCTGGGAGGTGTTGTTGTTGTCATAGGAAAGGGGGGGGGGAGAGAGATGAAATCAGTAGAAACAAGGAAGAGAGCAACATATAATTTTACAATGATTTAGCCAAAAAATGCTACTAAAAAGCCTGTAATTTGATTTCAATTAGAAACATCTTCTTGCTCTCTCTTTCTCCTTGCATGAGGATAAAAATACATGTAATTTGTTTTTCAGAAGGTTAAAATAAAGAGTCTTCACCAATATGTGGGACGCTAGAGGCTAGACTAGTATTTGATTCCATTATTAGAAAACATTCACCAACATCTTTCATTTTTAAAAACTGCATTTACACTGCAAGCAACAATTATCAATTTTTCTCACATTTCCCCTTTCCGGTGTTTTGTCAGAAGTTGCCGGGCAACTACCGGTAAATATGACGCAAAACCGATATAAAAAAAACCCACCTCTAGAGTGTGGTCTTTTGTAATGCCGGCAGAAATTTCATAGAATTTTGCAGTGTAAATTTATACATAGATGTGAAGACTCTATTAACCTGATTTTTGGGAAATGAAAACATGTTCCCAACTATTGATCAAATTGAACGGGAGGGGGGTAAACAACCCCCATCAACACACAATATGAAACAAAGACATCACATCCACATCCACACGCTAGGCCTGTCTTCATCAATTAGAGTTAGCCAAATAACCCACTATTTTCAGACTCTGGATATTATCCCGAAGCTCGAAATTGTGTATTCACCAGACCGATACGCTCATCACAAACTGGCTCGGATGGGCGCAAATTAGCCCGCTATTTCCATAAAAAGCAGGATATTTTGGAAACAAGACCGAGATTTCTCAGGATATTCGTCGACCAAATATCTCGCTAATTGCAACTGCGGGCTGATGAGCTGGATAATTTCCGATCGGGGTAGTTAAAATAGCGGGTTATTTGGCAAACTCGAGCTGATGGAGACAGGCGTTCTGTTTACAAGTGTGTCTCATCTATTTCGAGCCTCTACGGTTCAAAATATTGACTCAAGTCATTCAAGGTTCAAAGGTAGGGACAGAACACAAAGAGCCTGGTAGTGGTAGGGATGAACTGCACGAAGCTATCACGAGAGTTGCTGTATTCTCAAATTTGACATATTTTTTTCACCTATATGATGCAAGCTACAATGACTTGCATTTTAATACATGTTTGGGTTTAAGTGTTTATGTAAGCAATGTCATGCATACCACACTGCTAACAATATTACAGTTGCATGATGATCTAGGCCAAGTATTAGATGGTCTATTAGGTTTCCCAGTCTACCAGGAATATAATTTTGGATGCTTAAATATTTATCCCCATTTCTCAATACTGGAATATTCATTTCCAACCAGGAAATTCATTTTCATGAAAAATCAACATAAATGCATTTACCCCATTTTGCAATACTACATGTAGGCACTGATCAATTTCCCTAAGACTTTCAACAATGCTTTCAATATTATTCTGATCGATTACCAAGCCATGAATGCTTTCATAATCATGCCAAAATGTTTAAATAAATAGTAACCTTTAGCACTTACGGCTACGCCTGTATTCCCACGGATATAATTTCATATAAAATAATCTGTTTTCTACATTCATGTATCAGGAAGTTGACATCTTCAGAAGAAATATGAGATATAATATTTCAAAATGCTCTTCATGAGAATAATATTTCATTACTATACATGAAATGGAGGATCTCGTTTCAACAAACAGAAGTTGTTTACATGGAGTTATTTTTCATTCAGCTATCTCACCTCGTTTTTGGACCCATCCTTCTTTGATGACTGTGATCGGTGCTTCCGTGACCGACATCGTCGTGGTCATCGTGAACCAGAGACCTGAGAGTTGGGAAGAAATAAGAGAGAAAATAAGATGACAGCTGCAGGGTACTCTCTATGTTTTATATTTGCAAATTTTCAGTCAAGATATGTACATGTAGCTCTGGTAATGAAAATTGAGAAATTTTAGTCTTGAAATTTGCATTAGATGAGATATCTCAGTTGATGGTGCATCTCTGTTGTTGTACTCAATTCAATTCGATTCAATTTATTTCCAATTTAAAAACAATTTACAAATCAATAACAAATACATATGAATAATAGTTGCGGGATCATGAAAAGCACTAATTGGCTAATTAAAAATGACCCCTTAACAAGTATTCACATAACAAATTATACATTGTAAGAAAATACATCCCCCCCCCCCATTTTTTTAAATATTTACAGTTCATTGTTATTGGATACAAGTATATTAAAGTATGTAAACAAAAACTGAAACTGAATAATCTAAAACTTGCACCTAAACCAAAGAGTTTTGTGACTACCCTAATGTGTAGCCTTTTTTCTACTTAATATTCATCCCTGACGTTCAAACAATAAGACCTTCATCAAATCTGCATATAAACTTAACTTCATCCAGTTTAGGAAACTCTACCACCCCAATAGCTTTCAAAGGTCAAATTCTCATTTTCCATACTGAAACATATACATGTACATTGTATAGAAGGTTAGAAGCAATATTGATATTTCTGATTCCCCCCATACTATTGCATGTTCTGTAAATAAGTTTTATCAATATTTGGTTAGCAATTCAGTCACAAAACAGATCAGTCGCAATGGTGCTGAAAAAGAGTTTAAATATTCAGAGACACTAGCATGCCTCTACACAGAGGAAAATAGAAATACTATGAGGGTAAAGCGGAAATAGTAAGGTGACGAACAGCAATGCAGATACGAAAGAGATTGGCTACATTTATATACATGTAAATACAGGCACGGGCACCCTCCTTCAAAGCTTAAAGAGAAGGTTGAGTTCTGGGAAGAGGTGAACAACAATTTGTGAGCGTTATCATTGTATTATGCAAGTGTGGAAGCAAATCAGATAAAAAATGTTCCCTGAAAAGCATGGCTCTTCAAATGCTTTAATATTCTCAATATGGCATGTAACATCATACAAATCGGGATGGATTTTTATGCCACATATTCGTGTAGTCCCATATACATCTTTCTGTGTACAGTGCTTGTAACTTTACCAAGACTGGGCCAAATTTCTGATCATTTTTGATGATTCCAGAACCTTGCAATACACACCAATACTTATATGCTAGATGATCAACCTGTTCTGATCGATTCCACAACTTTTCTTTCACAATACAATCGAGTGACCAGAACTCAAATTTATCTTTAAACATTATGAGAGACACTTGCACGCCTCTACATAGATGAAAATAGAAATAATGTGAGGGTAAAGAGGGAAATAGAAATAATAATAAGGTGACAAACAAGGCTAAGACATTAATCAGCTGCGGGGTCATCTTGGATAGATGCAGCCTGGCTTTTTCGGGGCTGTCTGTTTGCCTGATGGCATCTAGGAGATATCAATTATTAAATGAGAGTTGTCGCATCTCTAGTGATCCCTTTCACATTCACCGCTGGAGAGGGTCAAGTCCGGACTCGATCCGGCTTGGCTTCACCCTAGAAACGCGCTTTTCAAAGATGTTAAGTTTAAAACACGATTGCATTCAAACAATTTCAAGCGATTTTTCGTCAGTCATAATAATAAACGTGTTTCAAAAAGCAGACATGAAACGCTGAAAAAGATTCTGCAGAATCATGGTCATTAAAAATCGCTTGAACGAAACAGAGATCTCTCAATCATGATTCAAATGACGTCTTTATCATGGCCTGCTTCTGGTTTTGCCGACAGTTGACCGTAAACAAATTAACAAAGCATGCGCCAAAGTTGATCTATACCCTCTTGGTCAAACTGCGCAGTGTGATGCGCAGTGACTTGGCTTGAAATGAGCGAGAATCAGCGTTGATGGAAAATCGCTTTAACGATCTCCCGCAGTAATCATGTTTTGTAACGGCGCTTTGATTTGTGATTCATGTTTGTGATTCTAGCTTCATTAGAAGGTGGAATGAGTAAAATACAAATGTTCACGTAGCTCATCAAATCCTACAACTTCCAACTCACTATTTTTTTTTTCTGTCTCTGCTTAATATCACCTACAGTGAAATAGAAAGTCATGTTTTCCAAATCTTAGAACTGTAATCATTCTAAAACACCAACCTGTTCTTTCTCTCTCTCTCTCTCTCCCTAATTTCAAGATTACCCCATCTTCTTTTCCTATCAACCATTCTCTTTCTAAAACTCTCTCTCTCTCTTTCTAATTTTACAAATTTTCGTTCTTGGTCTCGTTCTCACACTTTATTTCTCTTTCTCTGTCTCCATCTCTTTAACACCTAATCCTACTCTCTTATGATCATCCACCACATTTCTTAGAACTTTAAAATACCAGCACACGACCAATTCTAATTATCTATAATCAATATCCACGTAGACAAAAACAAATAGATCACGATATTGTAATCTTAGATGAAGTGTAAAACACCCAATATCAACCAAAAATAAAGTGTTTCCTTCAGCAATGAGTCATCAAAAATGAACCGATGAAGAAATTCTATCCTGTTTTGCAAGTGCTACAGAATCTGTGAAGGAAGTATCAACCCTTAATCCTTGAATAACAATGATCATAAAAGAAGCTTAATTTCAATAACAACATTCAATCATTCGTTTGAAAATGTCACTAAAATGTATGCTCGCCATGCCTTACACACGTTTTGTGTGTCTGCTGCGTTGTTAATTAACCAGAAAGATTGGGGAAAACAAGTAAACCAGTGGATGCACCTGATCTTTCAACATCTCGGGCTCCGGTTTCACAACTCGAAAGCGGACCTTTTGAACAGAGCGGAGACCTGGTGGATCCTGCATGAAAAACAATTTGTTTACAGATGCTGGGCAAACCCTAGTTTCACTTTTATTTTCTGATTGCCAACAAAACAGGCCTGGAATGTGACTACCCTATGAGAAAAACAAGCAAATACAGTTAATAGCTTCCTTAAAAAAGAATGGGATGATGGATTTACTTTACTATCAAGGCTAAACTGGAGTGGATACATGTAGCTTGTATTTCCTCTTTCCCTCTCTCTCTCTACACTACACTACAATGCCAGGAATATACACATACAGAGCACTTGGTCGTTAAAAATAGAAAACAAAATTTACACTGCAGATCCCTGTGTTTTTTTTTAAGTTGCTAGGCAACAGCCGGTAAAAACAACAAAAATTCCACTTCTGTAGTGTGGTTTTTTTAACACCAGCAGAATTCAACAGATTTTTGCAGTAATAATAATAATAATAAAAACGTTACTTATAAAGCGCTTACCACCGAAGTCTCTAAGCACTATAAAGTAAACATATGCATGTAAATGCTGGCTCTCTAAAACAATTGGTGAATTAATCCAGTTTTTGGTCACATGACTCTCGTTTCCTTGGGGAAAAAGGCAAATGCAGTCGTATGACCTCTCGGATTCAACTTGATTTTCTCAGGCCCTGTTTATTTGTACAAATTACATTCGCTACGAGTCACCAAACTGTGCTAATGTCTTATGGCGCTCTCTGCTCTCAACAACAACAATCTTAATTAACTAAACTTGATTCAAACTAATGTGGGATGAAGTGGGAAAACTGAAAATACATGTACCATATTACATCTGTATCCATCAAAATTCTGAAAAAAAATTAATGAATCTGATCAGGTATGCTACATTGTTATGGTGGATAAAACCGGACTGAAAACAAGGTATTTGCTGGATTATTCTCAAACATGATCCATATACCGGATAAAAAATTGGAGACACCTGCTTGCTTCCCACCGCAAGATACAACAAATCTGATAGCTTTTATCTTGATCAGAACTCCTTGTTTTGAAATGGTTAAAAGAGGAAGACGGATAATGATATGGAGAAAAGAAGAATAACAAACAGGATAGAGTTTAGAGAGGGGAAGTCAGAAAAATATCAACATACTGTGAAACAAAATATTTGCAATCCCCAAAATACATCGATAAGAGGGCATTGTGATGGAAACAAAAATATCATCTCAACACAATAGGTCAGTAAATGCAAGGAATACAGAGAGAGAGAGAGGGGGGAGAGAGGGGGAGAGAGGGGGAGAGAGGGGGGAGAGAGAGAGAGAGAGAGAGAGAGAGGGGGGGGGTAAATGTAGAGGAGAGAGAGAGAGAGAGAGAAGGGGGAGGGAGAGAGAGAGAAGGGAGGCACACTTTTATCATCATCATCATCATCATCATCATAATAATAATAATATGTAATTTTTTATATGTGATTGCATTGTGAAAGAAAGGTTGTGGAATCGATCAGAAAAGGTTGATCATCTAGCATCTAGCATCTGCAAGGTTCTGGAATCATCAAAATGATAAGAAATTTGGCCCATTCTTCGTAAAGTTACAAGCACTATACACAGAAAGGTGTATATGGGACTACCCTATATCTCTCACACGACCATGAGAGAAACAAATTTACCAAATATATGAATTAGTAGGCGGTTTCCCGGCAAATTTTTTATCATCATGTATTAGTCGAAACATATTCTTTCACATGATTGGTAATGAGAGCTTCCATTTCATTTTTTGAAATTGGGGCGTTTCCAATACTGGTCTTTACCTTTAATACAAATGTCTCTAAGCGCTTTACAAATATACTATTACCCCGGTCATCATCATCGTCATTGTTTAAAATCAAATTTGAATATACAATTACTAAAAAGAAGTGTTACTGACAAGAACAATGTCCCCTCGTATAGAGAACTATTTTGTCATTAGTTTTATCATAAGCTACAAAAAGCACATTGTCAGAATCATTCATATTCAGAGTTGCCGCAGCGACACACATGCTCAGTATATCATGGCATCAATACATGAGGCACATGTCAGTCATGAAGCTCTCAATGTAAAGCAATCCTGTAGTCCAATCTAGACTGGCCTCTGTAATTACCAAGGAAATGAAGTCGAATCAAAGCCTAACCTATTACCAAGATTCCATCTTTAAAACGTAGCAGCCCCCGTGACTATAGGGGGTGCACGGGAAAAGAAATCAAGTTGTTTACTCCGCCAATCGATTCGCCTCAGATTTCAGTAAATGAACCTTCCTGTCATTTGCGAACCACTTTCATCTGATTCTTGTTGTCAATTTGAGCCGAGCTTGTTTTACTACATTTTTTCCGCCCGCTATCTCCTTCACTGCTTTGCTGTTGACTAGCTCAAGTACTGTGCATGTTCGTTTGCTCCGATTTTGAGTCACCTACTTCAAAAACATGATTTGTGTATGTGTGTGTGGGAAATTAGAGAGCAATCTAGCACTGGATTTGCAGCGTATTTAGGTAAACAAATGTGAGAATACACACCCACACCACCCACTTACGTGCACACACTACGTCCAATGTTTACAGACTTTCAGGACATCTGAAGTATTCCAAAAATATGAAATCAGTAAAAAATATGATTTCTGTTGAAGAGTTGTGCTGTATAAGTGTGGCGGTAAAGGTCATGCAATTTAAGAAAATGTGTTTTCCCTACAGGAGTGACATTTAAAGAGCACTGAATGGAATAGAGTTGTAAGTTTTTAAATGGTTGATAGAGAAATAATGAACAATTGTGACTTTTCTTAAACTGCCTGGTAAAATATAAATATCTGGTAAATTAGGAAAGACGGTAATAATGATGTAGAAATATAGGACAAAAATATTGTAAATCAATATATCGATATTAAAACTATTTTCACAATTTGAGCTAATTTGCAGCCATACTGTTATGGAGATGTCATGCATTACAAGCCATTGACAGAATTTTTTTCAGTTATATTGATTTCTTTCTTCATTTAAATCATTTCGTCTTCCTACCTTACAACTCTTCCAGCTTTCCACTTCATCCTTAATCTGTGAGAACCTTTTCTCCTTGTTGTCTTTCCATGGTCTCTCTCTTCTTTCCCTCTTCTCCTTCTTGACAAATTTTCCTTATCCATCTTTCCTACAACTAACACTCTTCTTCTCCATATACTTTTCTTTGTCTTGTTCCTCCTTTCCTTCTCTTTCTCATCCTTATCCCCTAGGATTTCTTCTCATACAACATAAATAATTTTTCAATTTTCTCCACCCTTCTGATCATCCTGATCATCCTCCCCCTCCTCTCCTCCGTTCCCCTCTTCCTACCCTCCTCCTCCTCCCTTCCCCTCCTTCTCTCCTCCCTCTCCTCCCCTTTTCCTCTCCCCTCCTCCTCCCCTCATTCACCTGCTCTCCTCCTCTTACTCCTTCTCTTTGTTCCCTCTCTATCCCTTCTCCTTCCCATTTAATGTATTCATCTTCTCTCCACCCTTCTATACTATTAAACCTCCACCCTTCTTTACTTACCCTTCATACTCTTTCGTTAGGTTAGATAAGTTTATATTTTTCTTTTGCCCAAACTGTCAAAGCTGTTTCAATACCATTGCAGAAATAAGTGATCTGATATTTACAAAAGCTAGAAAATGATCTCCAGTACTATCAATTGTGAGCAGTGCGTCGCCTTCCATATCTCCTTCGTTACATTATCTATCTCAAACTGGATTTCAGACTTCATTCATTTCATATCTTCATCTGATCTTATCCTTTTCAAATAAAAACTTGCACAAACTTCTTGGGTTAACTTTGGACTACAGTTTAGGTGATGTAGCTGCACCATACATTTTCTAGACCAGGAGAAAAAGAAAAAAAAATGCTTCAGGAAATTAGTAAAACTCACATTTTTCTCTCACTCCTTATTACTGATATCATATTTAATATTATATCCCTCATGTATAGTTGTTTGCATTGCGATTGTACAGAGCACGAAAAAGGTATAGATAAGTACTATCTACCTGAGATAGGTCTTTTTGTAAAGTAATTTTTTGCTGCTGCCCCACTTGCGCGACTTGCGCATTGAATAAGCATAGCAAAGTAGGTTACGCGAAATGTCAAAGTCAATGTCAATGTCAAATGAGCGCGTATCGACTGTATTACATGTACGCATGTTGTGCTTTGTAAAATCTAGCTGAAGCTAAACTGTCTGCAAAATCAGTTGTTTTAATTATGTAAAATTCACTTTAAATAGATCTTATAGCCGATGTGGGATATAAAACAAATACTAACCTCCTTTACTCGGGCAATGGATACATACTATCATCACCTTGGTGATCTCGGGGCTACCATCTTCCCTCGCCTTGCGGCTCGGGAAGATAGTAGCCCCGAGATCACCTCGGCGCTGATAATTTGCACCATTACCCTCACAGTCGATTAATATTTGCTTAATATCATCATTACTGTTCATTATTTAATATTCTCAGTGGTGAAAAGGTACACAATAAATATTTCAAGGTCTACACAATCGCATTACAATTTATGGGAAAAGTATTTTTTTTTAAAACCTTAGAATAGAAAAAAAAAGGCTATAAATTTTGTTGATAAAAATCTGACGATAGTTGAGCTCAGAAGTACCCTAAGGCGTGTCTGCACTATCTCGAGATTGCCAAATATCCAGCTATTTGAATTATCCCGATCGCAAACTATCCAGCTTATTTGCGTCTTCATTAGACCGAAGTAGCAAATTAGCTGGATAGTTGGTCGGGATAATATCCCAAGATATCTCGGTCTAGTTTGCGGTTTTCCGTGTTTACTCGAGGTCAGTGGTTGCGAGGTCAGCGCTGAGCGGTATAGATCGCATGTGCGAACCGGAAATCGTTGTGCATGATGGGATCGGGATAATTGACTCCGTACTTCGGTCTAATGAAGACGGTCGCAAACTATCCCGCTAGTTCGGAAATAGAAGGATATTTTGCAAACTAGACCGAGATATCTTGGGATATTATCCCGACCAACTATCCAGCTAATTTGCCACTTCGGTCTAATGAAGACGCAAATAGCTGGATAGTTTCGATCGGGATAGTTCAAAATAGCTGGATATTTGGCAATCTCGAGATAGTGCAGACACGCCTCTAGTGAAAGAAATTAAAATTCTAAACAGACCTAACAATAAAACGTGTACATGTAATGTATGGTACTCACAGTGAAACTGTCCAAAGGAATTGTCTAAAGTTTCCCCTGAATATATAATTTATTTAATAAGAATCATTGATATCCTACATGTACAGTGTACATTTATATACATTCATCAAATTCATCAAATTGATGTACAATCATGTAGGCTTCATGTACATGTATCTTGTACCCCGTGTCCACACACAACATTTTTCGTGATTAGGCGTGATTAGTTATACCGTTTCGGGATAGTTATACCGTTTCGGGATAGTTATACTGTTTTGCTATAGTTATACGATGAAATTGTGTGTGTGGACGCTTACTAACTATACATCGTATAACGAAACGTCGTATAACGAAACGATGCCCAAACATGCATTTCGTTATACGACGTATAACTAATCACGCCTAATGACGCCTAATCACAGAATATGTTGTGTGTGGATGTAACTGGTATAACTAGTCGAACTAGAACGGTATAACTGGGCGGGCCTTAACAATGACCTTTGAGCGAAAGGAGACCTGATCTCTCATTTCTGCTTCCATTTCATGATCGCAGTAGCAAACTGCGCACCTATACGACATTTCGCTGTAGAGTTTCAGGATTACTTTCTTCTGTGTGTGGACATCCTGGAATTTATACGATGATTGTTTATACGATGTTTCTTGTGTGTGAAAAACCTGAAATTTATACGATGATTCTTTATACGACGTTTCGTTATAGAGTTTCGGGATAAATTGTTTTGTGTGTGGACACGCTGATAGAGTCTTAATATTATAAAGCAGATTATAATCAAATAAATTATTGAGGGGCTTTTTTTGCCTGTGGCTACCTTTCCCCCAATCCCTCTAGTTACTTAGTTTGCAGGTACAAACCGTCGTCAGTCACCGACTTGTGCGTAACAGTGTCTGCAGTATGAGACTACAATAACCTTTAAAGGTACTATGTCCCATTTGCAGGCCAAAAAAATGAAAAAGTTAAATTCCAACTGCATTTGAAAGATAATACTAATTTAGAACTTCCCTAAAAAAGGTGGGGCTTGAAAATGTCTTCAAGTGGGAAAATAACGACTATTAGTTGTCAAATCGACTTTAGGGCTATAGAGCCCAAAAGTAATAGTCTTGATTTTCAGACAATTGTACCGAATGGTCATACGTTTTATGCTGCGCAAAGATTCAATTAGTTTAATCTTGGCCATCACAAGAAGTGGGTTATTGATGTAGACAAATGCTCATGTACCCTTTACAACTCTTTTCATGTATGTTATTACCAAAGAAGAAAAAAAGCCAGTCAGTCCTCAATAGTGTCTGACAGTGAAGTCTAGCAAGTAAACGGGTTTCCTTGCATAATTTTAATATGAGGACACTGCTAACGTTTAAATTTCACAGATAGGACATACATGACATATTCATAATTCCTGCAAAGTTCTACAGAATTTGAGGTTGGCTGCAAAAGGGACATAGTACCTTTAATAAGCCGCTCCTCAACACACCCAGACACGGACAGATCTAGGCTCTGCTCAAAGCTTTAGGAATCATGGTAAAGTGCCAAATTAGAGTCTGTGCTCGCAGACTATTTTGCAGCATGGTGATGTTTTTTAGGAAGTTTACCACATACTTGTGATTAAGGTTTTACATGTACAATGTAATTTCCCCTCCAGCCCAGGGCAGTTCTGCTCCACAAACAACCTTGATTGATTGGCAAAACATGATGTTTCTGTTTCAAAATTAATTCATCATTCAATCAGGTAGGGATTACTGGCACAATAAGAAACTGAAATGATGCTTGCACTTCATCCTGGTACTAAAATAATTGATTGGGTGACCTTTGACCTTGAAACTCAGTTCACTCTCTATTACAATACTCAATAGTATTTAGATTTTAGTTTATTTTCATTTTTATAAGAACAATGGCTCCCAGTAAAGGTACCATGGCACATGATATACATGCAAGTCTGTTAAGGTGACCTTAGCTGACCTCTGACCTACAGTGTGTTGACCTACATGTAGATGTAATGACCAACAAAACAGTCTTTACAATTGCGTGAATACTGTGCTTTGTTAACCCCAAGATGGCGATAGAAACTGCTCCTTCTAGTACACACAGATTATTGAGCTTTAAAAAACAACTTGGGATTTTTCGAACTGATAGAAAAATTGAGTAGTAGAAGTTCAAGAACAATTATAAGTACCTAGAACCAACTTTTGTGGCAGAGGCATCAACTCAAAACAGACACTTATCAATTCAATTATGTATTTAACTCAATTGTGGGAAAGTATACGGATACAAGTACAGATCTACAGGTACATTTTAACTCTAACTTTAGCTTTCTACATGTACTTCAGGGGGAAATTCGTCTGAAGCGATGACAAAAAAAAACCTGCCGATACTAGATCCAACAGGATCCGGCAGGATGTTTTTGACTCAGTCTCTCCAAATCCTTCTCCATGAAAACAGATCAAAAAGGAAACAATAACTCATGGCACCTACAATGTATCCCACGATAGATCTGTGCAATGTGCAGTTACTATAAGAGGTACATTTGTTGGAGGTACAATCTGAGGAATAATTTAATTACTCAATTCAATAGTTCATCTGATTCAAAACTAGCTAGAAATAATAAACAGCCTGACGTGCACAATGCGCTTTTCAGAGAATGTTGTGACAAAACCAGAACGTAGTAGCTTGTTTTTCTCCAAACAGTATTTACACACAATGGTGATTATTTCTGGGAGGATTTACATGTACATGTTTACATGTACATACATGTAGCAGTACTTACTTAGTCTAGTACTGTTTTCACACTGGCAATATTTTGCTTAACCCCGTACTATAGGTGGGGTTAAGGAGGGGGGGGGGGGGGTCTTAGCCCCACCTATAGTACGGGGTTAAGCCTATTCCACTTTCTGTTCAGACTGGCTTTTACCAAAGTGGGCTAAAGTTGGCTAACCCCACCTATAGTACGGGGTTAACTAACCATGCAAAATAGGAGGGCTAACGCCGCAATTGTGGTGCTAACTCCTGCTAACCCCGCAATTGCGGTGCTAAGCAAATGAATGAGAACAGAAACGAAAATAGTCCGGTACTACGCAATTGAGCGTATCGCAGCTGGCCAGATGCAAAGTAAGGAGCCCACTGTCCAATCATAACATTCACGATATCCGGGGCTAACGAGTTGCAGTGAGAACAGCAGGAATTTTCTTATTCCGGAATAGGCGCTAGTACGGGACTAAAAACAGCGTGTGTGAAAAGCCCCCCCAAAATAGTCCGGGTTAAGGATAGTACGGGGCTAAGCAAAGTACGGGGTTAAGCAAAACCAGTGTGAAAAGAGTATAGGTGTATAGGTTTTTATGAAGCTCCATATGAAATAAATTGTCAGAGGATAAAAACATGACTGGCACATCATTTGAAAGGGCTTTATAAAGTCAAACTATTTTAAAAAGGATTTTAGGCATTACAACTCTCATATTTAAAAAGAAACTATGGTACAGGTTTATTTTCAAAGTAACAATTTCAGGGTTGGGCAGTAAATACCGTGCGGTAAATACCGTCCGGTAGATAAGATGGGCGTCGGGTAAATATGTAAAAAACAGGAAATACGATTTTAATTCTCTATTTATTAATAATTTTACTTGTTTTTAGCCTCAACAACTGAAAATATTGTTCTGAAATAATTAGCAGCACAACACTCATAGTAGAAACACACAAACAGATTCATAAAATCCACACTGCATACCGTACATGTAGGCCTACACACCCAAACACATGGCATTTTTTCATATGCTAATTAATAGGTATTCATGAATATGGTAATTAGCAACTGACTTAAATGAAGAACATCATATCTAGATTAGGTGTATATTTGGGATCTTTTTCCTGTATTTTTTTCCAGCATTTCATAATAACAGACATAGACAAACACACACTCACACACCCACACACACAAAAAGTACACACCAGAGCAACCATACTCACCACCATTGTTCATGTTCAAAATTGGACAATCCCTATGAACAAGTGAGTGGAAAAATATATATTTCCCACGGTAAAAAGCGGTAAATACCTGTAAATAGCGCTTATTTCCCGGGAAATAAGCCTCCGAAGCGGGAAATATGCCAACCCTGATTCCAATTCTCTCATTTACAGAGTTACTTTAGGGTTTATAAGGCAAATCAGCGCCACTTCCATTTAATTTTGTTTTGTTGGCTTTTTGATCCATTCAACCAACTTGTCTTAAAGCCCCATTATACTACTTGTACCTACTTGCTCCCTCTATATAGAAAACAATGGGTGGTATTCCGGTAGCGCGTACTAAGTTAGCGCGCACTAAGTTAGTCCACACGTTTATGGAGTGCCTGTTGTCAACTCATTTATCCTGTACAGATTATTTTAATCCTTCAATGAAAAGTCTCCAAAAAATTAATTTTGCAATGAAATGGGAAGAAAAAGATAATATGAGTATGAACTGAATTTCCAAAAAGTCTTTGGTAGATTATCTTTGTCATGAATATTGAAGGAGGAAGATGAAACCTAGCATTCCATAGAAGTGTGAACTAAAATTCTTGTTTAGTCTGGACTTAGTCCCGGCTTAACTTATGAGAATACCACCCATAGCCTTTAGAAGCGGTGCCCATTGGTCCCCCATGATCCTCTTTTTCTTATGTTAATTGAGAGCTGAGATGATCACATAACCACCTGTCAGTGACCACGCTGGGTGGTCTAATCCCTCTTGGCAAAACTAGTACAGACGGGCTTTAAGATATGACACTGGCATTTTGTAACAAATTTCTAAGCACTGAAGACTGAACATTACATGCAACGTGTACATGTGAGATGACTATTTCCATGTGAAGAGGACTACCGGTATTTGTCCAAATCAGAGCTAAAGAGTTCCATGTGCTGGTACTACCACCGCCCCCTTTTCTATGAATTGTTTGTTGTTTTGAGAATGATGAAACTGAATCTATTTAAAAACTTTCAGTTCCCAAAACAGCACTCCATGTACAAACACGCATAAAAAGCTATCATGTCTAAATAAAGAAAACTGCCCTACCAGCACAAGTAAACAAATGATGTACATAATACATATTCAGATGAAGCAAGATTACTCACAATTTACCACAGAGAATTATATTTTTATGCATCTCTCCAGTATGTATGAGTATCCCTGAGATTTTAACATTCTGAAATTTACTGAATTTAAGCTGTTTGGTCAGTTCTCCTTCTCCAACTCTTAGTACCCCTTCTCCTTCTAATCCTTCTCCTCCTTTTTTTTTCTCCTTTTTCTTAATCTTAGGTAGTAGTAGTAGTAGTGGTAGCAGAAGAAGCAGTGGCAGTAGCAGTAGTTCTAATAATAGTTATATAATACATGTTGCTAGGTGCCTTGGGCATGCCTTGGGCGCTCCTTGGGAAATGGGATGGATATGAGCGCATATGAAATGTGGCTTATATGATTATATCATAAAAAAAGATATAAATATAAATAAAAGACTTACAGCTCTGTTTCTGCTTTGAGAGTGCTGCTGGTACAGATAGGGACTAAGAGCACAGTGTTCCCAACTTGTCAATTCATCAGCCCTGGCCAATGCTTTTGGATAGCCTGTAGAAAATTAAACATAAATAAGACCATTTATTATATATTTCATCCTTGCCAAATATAGGCTTTTCATGCATTTTTAATCTTACGTTCAGTAAATGCTCCAAAGAAACAACACAACAATGTTACCAAATCCCAACAAGAAGAACTGGGCTCTTTAAAAAGATAATAATTATTTTTAAAAATCTCCAATCGCCCACAAAGGGAATTGGCCACTAAAATAGAAACACAAATATGAAGCAAACAGAGAGAGAGAGAGAGAGAGAGAGAGAGAGGGAGAGAGAGAGAGAGAGAGGGAGAGAGGGAGAGAGAGAGAGAGAGAGAGAGAGAGAATTAAAAAACACCCTCAAAAATAAATGACACTAGAATCCATCTTTTAGGGTTACATGTACTTTCATACAAAACAATGAACACTCAGGGTATTCTATAATCGACCTGCATGGATGCATACAGTCATGTACATATAGCTCACTTCATGTCTGAACATCAATACAAGATACAGGCATGTATCAAATTTATCAATATCAAAACCGATTGTGTGATCAAAGAAAAGAAAAGATAAACTCTTGTTTTGCTTTAATTTTTGGTACATCTCTGAAACACGAAACACCACAACAAATTTGTAGAGCATGGAGGTAAAATACATGTAAAATACATAAAATATCTATAAATAAAATTTCACACCATGTTTGTCACTCACTCTTTGTTTTACTCACTGATGCTGCTGCCTATAAATACCTGATTGTCTTTCTTTTAATTGTTGAACAGTACCTTATTTGTCAAATAAAAAACAGAATAGTATTTCCCATTTGACCCTGAAATATGCTACAAATAAACACACTCGGACAAAAAACAACAAACCTGCAAAATTACATCAGAATGGGGAGATAATCGGAGGTACACAAGTAATTACATCCTTTGTGTTGTCACAATGACCTTGATTCTTTCAACCTCTGTGCTTATTTTTAATTTCCATTAATTTCGTCTTTTGGAGGGTTGCCATGGTAGCAAAGGATGAGTTTGTAACCTAGAGCTGTAAGACTACACCATACTGGATGAAACGTATCTCTGCTTAGCCTAGCTCCCAGGCTAAAGATGATTAATTTTTTTCTTCATTCACAATGCAATATAAACAGTAGAGTCTGGAGTACCATGTACATGTAAACAAGCGCATAAACTGTACCATCTTTCCTCACTGGTGTAATAGGAATGAGAGGTGATAGTTAAGATTAATCTTTAGTTCCAGTCTGGACAATCATAGTATCATCAGGGAACTGTACTTTGGGGAGAAATACATCCTTACACCTGGAGCAAGGTTAATTCCTGCCTCCTTGATGATGCTGTGTTGTTTACCCGAAGAGGCAATCACCATGTCTTCCATTCTCCATCTGATCCATCATTTTCCATGAAACACATACATGTTTACATGCCTCTATTTTTCTTTTTACTTCACATCTGCATGTACATGAAGGCCTATTTTTGTTCTGCATCACAATACACTTGAAACATCAGAACCGAATAGGGTATTATCTAGGGGAGGCTGCAAGTACAGACTCTATTTGAACTTAAAACACAAAGCCATAAAGCCTTGAGCCTAACCTACATTTTATTCTATTAGTCTCTGGCTTGTCTGGAGGAATTACAGTACAGGGCCTGTGGTGTGCAGAAGATTGCATAGTATACAATCCAGACTCTGTCATGCATTAGGACTGACAACAGTTTGAGGCTGCAAACTAGATATACTTGTAGTGGGCAACCAGCCAAAACAGCAATTTCCAATTTCACACTTGCCTCTCAAGCAAAATATAGTGTTTAATTTTGTTTGTTTTTTATTTTTATATTTTTATATAGCTGTACATGTACATGTACTAAAAAGGTGTACCGGTAACTATTTTTTTTCAGCCTGAGATGCAGTTGGTAAGGAGAAAATCCTGAAATGGACCAGCAGAATGGACACCCCCCCCCCCCCCCACACACACACACACACATTTTCATTCCGAAAGCTCTCCAGCAAAAATCTTGTTATAGAAACACATGAACTATTTATTGTGTGTGTGCAGAAAGGAAACTGCATTATTGTGTATTTGCTTTTAAAATACGTGAGGGTGAAAAAAGCCCTTACTAATAAACCAGTCAAGTGGACCTTTTCTTCTGCAAATTTGCACACAAATCTCTGAAGCAGGGTTCATATTCCTTAGAGCTCCTATTCTTTAAACAGCACTAAAATATCTTGCATACATGTACATAAAATACATGCTGAACCATGAAAATTACTTGGAAACATTGGCATTGGGGAGCGGGGATAAGACAAATTGATGTGAAAATATTAGTAGAACCTGTATGGATGACAACATGTACTTTCATGAAGTTCAATAACCTACGCCACGTATACTTCAATAGTAAACACATTCATTTACATGCATAACCACAAAATAATGATAGAAATAATATGACATGTGAATTTGAATTGAAACTCTCCACAATTCACATACTGTACTGTACATGCACAGAAAGCAGCCATTAAACTTAATGGTTATGTTGAAGCTTTGTCCACCTGTACTGAAACACTAGTTGAAGGACTGCACTTTATTTTTTTGTTTCAATGGTGTTCCTATTTAAAGCTGTACCAAAGTAAGATGTAGGTCTACCTATAAAGGCCACCTGTTAATAAAGACTACCTACATGTACATGACTGTACAGGCACACATATTGTGTCACCTTTGAATAAAGGTGTGATTGCACTTTCTGTGACAGGTCCTGTGACAGGTCCTGTGACCAAGGCTCATGCAGGGCTCACCATAGGCCTAGGCATACAATATAGCATGGGCCTCACTATGATTGTACATGTAGTAGTCTGCAGATGTCTTAACTGCCCCACCCCCTCCCAATGCTTGCCTCTTACTTGCAGCCTACCCATAATAATGCCTTCCTTCCTGTTGACTGCTGAAATCAATGTGCGTTAAATTTAGAACACGAGCCTCACCTCACCTTCCCCCTTCACCCAGCCAAGACCACAAAACTTAATTAGTCTTGTAGAAGATCATATCCGACCATTATGTGTAGTGCACATCAAGGAACTGATGCCTGTACCAGTGAACATTGTGTACCTAGCTCAATTAATATTTGTTGCCCGAGAGCCAGCAGAATAAAAAAAAAATCAGGGCTGAGGGCAATTTGCCCCCCCCCCCCCCTCTCCAATCTCTTGAGAAGAAAAAAAATGAGTCATGGTTAAGAAAATTCTGTCAGAACCTGTACTTATGGAATGAAAGCTATGACTTTGTTGGTGTGGTATGACTATATAATGCACCTTATAATGACAAAGGCTGTAATGTAATGTAGAAACATCAGAATTAAGCGCCTAATAAATGTTATGTATTATTATTATTATTATGTACAAAATAGAATGATTGAGAAGTGAAAAGGAGCACTGAAAATAAAAACGTTATACTTCAGGGTCCTGTATCATGAAGATTGATTCAAATCAATTGCAACTCTTTATAAGACGGGGGCCCCAGACTTTCCTACAGTCTAGGTGCCTCTAGAATCATCAATGCTTCCCCTGGCGGCTATCCAAAATTTAAAACAACTCTTTTCCAGAGTAACAGCTAAAGAAATATATAAGGGATATAATTATACTGGGTGACAATTATGACTTCCCGGAAATGTGAAGCTACTGTTGGGAGGGTTCACTATGAATACCTGAATGAATCTCAGAATCAACCTACAGGGTGTGTTCAATCAACACCTTTTCACCGTAGAAACACGATTTTCAAAGACGTTAAGTTTTAAACACGGTTGTTTTCGAGCGATTTTTCGTCGGTCATAAAAATAAACGTGTTTAAAAACACAAACATGAAAAGGATCAACGAACGGAGATCTCAATCATGATTCTACTATGACGTCATTATCGTGGCCTGCTTCCGGTTTGGCCGACAGTCGACGGTAACAAATTCAAGAGCATGCGACGAAGTTGACCTATACTTCCTGGGTCAAACTGCAGTGTGATGAGAAGTGGCTGGGCTTGAAATGAGCAGAAATCAGCGTTCATGAAAAATCGCTTAAACGCTCTCCCGCAGTAACCGTATTTTTTAACGGCGTTTCAATTTGCGATTCATGTTTGTGATTCTAGGTTTTTTTAAAAAATCGCTTGATTGCATGTACATGTACATGTTTGATGGTAAGAATGTGACACAGAAGCACTTCATCACCATCCCTAAAACTTGTAGACCATATTAAAATTGGGAATGTAGTGTAACTGTAGTTAGGTTCACATTTTGCCCATTCAACAAAACCCTGAAGTATTAATATTTAATGAGGGATTCAAAATTACAAGAAACATATGTACATGTACAGCCTACCTGTAAATGCAGCTTTTACTTAGAATTTGTGGATATTGTCTTGTACATGTTACTACATGTGACTGACGAGGTGTTTAAAGGGGAAATATGATAACAACATCATAAATTGCCAGAACAGTTTGTACTTAGAAAAATGTTGTTACATAACAGTTCAAATTGATAGTACATCGAGTCAAAATGCTTGATAGTAGGTTTTCAAGGTGTGCATTTAAAAGATTTCATCTCAAATTTCCACACAGGTTGAGGACCCCTGTGCCTCCCAGCCCCTCCCCATTTCTAAATATATCATTCATTTACAGTTACATAATTAGAGTATTTCCCAATCTACATGTACAGTGTATACATACATGTAGTTAACAAATAGATTATTCATACCACTTGTAAATTTGATCTTTATTGTCTTTTTTACAACTGAAAAATGAAAGGTGGACAGGTTTAATGAGGGCTTTTTTTGAATACTTTTAGATGTGAGCTTTAATATGTCACATTCTTAAGATATATATCAAATATCAATATATCAAACATTTAATACAAGGCTTGTTTTACATGTACTGAACAATCTTAGTAGTATTATACTTGAACAATTTTGTTAATATGTGGGACATACCTTAAAAGATTTGGGAGAGTCATTTGCCCTTGACTAGGGCATTGAGTCTTATGAGAATCAAGGCCTCATGTATGATGAATTTTCAATATGATAATTTTTTTCTAAATCAATATTTGTTCATGTCAATCTTTTCTCCTACTAGTTCAATATGCAGGGCAATCAATATGCGGTCAAAGTGCATTCCAAGTGATGGCCCTAATACATGTACATGTATGTGTTGTATTCCTGCTGTTTATATTTACATTTACAGCAAACTCGCAACACTAAAGTTCAACAGAATACCCTGTCGGAAGGGTTCTCACCCACTTTCAGATTCAGAATCTCATGGCTCAGTTGCATTCATTTTCTTTTGTGTCAGAAGGTACAAATACAAACACGCCAGCCCTTACTCGTCTGCTTCAATACCTATGAATGGCCATAGTTGCCGAGTGATTACACTTGTGGCTATTCAAGCAGCATGGATGCCCTTTGTTCAGGATATTTTCCCATGGTTTCTTTCCCCAGTCAAGTACATGTAGATGGTACTTCAAATTATTATTATCCCATGCTCTATTGGAAACAAAACAGAAAAGCATGACTATCCTTCTAGTTCTCCTCTTATCATTCCCTCTTCTCATTCCCTCTTCAAGAAACACGTATATTGACGCAATCAACCCATTCAAAATATTCTCGATATGATAACAACAAAAAGGATTATATTTCAAACCGCTCCTCCATTAGTGCTATTTTTGTACAAGTCTGCAATACTACTATGCTATGTTTATAGATTCTATTATAGATCTATGCCTTTCCACACATTACTTGGGAAATTATTGAACTCTTCTTTAGCTTAAAGGGAGTGTAGCTTGGCAGATACTGGTTGACGCCATCTACGTCTTCTTTTGGACAAATGCTCGTAAAACGAATGGACTTGATTAACGGTAGTCAGCGTTCGTGAAACAGACTGAAGTTCTCCTCACGCTTCAGTTTTGCGTATGTTGCACACACGTGATGGCTGCAGTCCGTAGTCATAAATACCCGATTGGCCAGAGTCAGGCCACGGGAAAGACACATAGTCTCCTCAGGCTACACTCCCTTTAAGCAACCATACCAGTGTACAGCCCATTTTGAGGAATGTACCCACTCATCACACCTGGGTTGAGAGGGGCAAAATGTAGATTAATGTCATTGTCTAGTCAAAGGACATTAGGGCGACACGCTGGGGCTAATATCCATGACCTAACACACCCATGTACATTATTTAAAGCCTGTCTGCACTAGTTTTGCCAGGGGGATTAGACCTCCCTGCAGGGTCACTGACAGGTGGTTATCTCATCAAATCAGCTCTCAATTATCATGAGAAAAGAGGATCATGGGGGATCAACAGGCACCGATAAGGCATTGTTTGCTATATAGAGGGTGCAAGTACAGTAGCTATAAGTAGTGCAGTGGGGCTTTAAACCACTTGATTGGAAGACACCTGCTGCTTTAGGAAGGTTAGTATCTACACATGTAAGCAACGAGGCCTAGTCAAAGGCTAGCCTGTTGGGGCAAGCATATTTCCAATGCAAGACTAAATGTCATTATTGTTTGCCCAAGCTCATCTTTGTGGCATTGAGCCTCTGAGGTATACCTACATTGTACATTCACAGCTCTCAGATTCTCTATACATGTATGTATACAAAGAAAAAAAGAATGAAGTAATATCTTGTGGCATTCTACAGGCTTTCTTCCTAAGTTGAAACCCACAGTTTTGAACATAATTTAAATAGGAAAGAAAAACAAATAAAGAAGAGGGATGAGACAAATTTCTCAGGGGTATGCCCACATCATGATGTTTACCAGTTTAACATTCTGCCACTGTTTTTAATTGTTGCAATACAAATTATTTTGCTACATGTACACATCATTATCGTGGGAAGCCTCACAATGCCTGCCTGTGTTCAACAAAGTTAGCAACAACAAAAAGCATTATACACAACCATGCTTTGCGATCTCCCCCCCCCCCCTCCACTCCATATCTTACTGTCTCAATTCAACCAACATAGCTACAGTATATGTATTACAATATGAACTTTCTCAATGAATTTAAATAGTTGGACACTTAAGTATATCTTATCTTCTTGCACTAATAAATGGACACAATCTACATATATCTGCTGTGGACCAGTCAACCCTGAACTTGGCAATGCCAACAAAATTCATACTGTACCCACTCTACGCTAAATTATATTCATAACTCAAAGTACATGTAATTCATAAATCGAAGTACATGTATTAGCAATGTCAAAATAACACACTTTCATTGATAAGATCATTTATTTTATTTGCTGAGTCATAAGAATTTTGTTTTTCAAATTGGCATACTGTACATTCCAGCTTATTCAATTTTGTGTTTTAATTTACATGTACATGAAGTTCTAAAGTACAATAAATTTACATAGAGCTAGCAGTTGAGTTACAGATTAAAATGTTAAGTACTGTTCATCCTCTGTTTCAGTACAATTATTATTTTAAATTAGTCATACAATAACCGGATATTTTGCATGTGGTATCCTTCATTGAGCAGGAATTTATACATTTAGTCATGCATTTCATATGTATTGTAATTTGTAGGTGTATTTGCATTTACCTTTTTGTTTTGTTTAATATGTAATTGTTTATCATTGTATTTTGTTTGTTATAGCGCTTGGAGAGTTCGGTGGTAAGCGCTTTATAAGCACCGTTCTTATTATTATCATTATTATTATGCATACCTGCGGTGTAAAGCTGGACCAACTTGTCCTTAAATTTTATGCATTGCATATTTTAGTTGTAAATATTTTGTTTGCTTGTGCAGCAATTAGTATATTAGCCATAGGGCAATTCCACGGTAACGGAAGGACACTCAGACAAGATTTTTGAACTTCAGGTTCATACTAAAAGAACTGTTTTATTAGTATAAGATATGAAACAGTACAGATATAATACCTATATAAGTGCCTTTAATTCTCCCCCAAAAAATTGTCATTATAGTTAAGTAGTTTAAGAATGTGCATATTAATTATCTCGGTAACGGAAGGACATAAAAATGGACATGGTTTTTCCAGTTAATTAGTGTTAACTTTGTGAAGTTGATGAAGCTTTCCACTTGACTGAAACACATTTTGTTCCCCATAGTTTAATACATACTAATAAAACATTTCTTTTAGTATGAACCTGAAGTTCAAAAATCTTGTCTGAGTGTCCTTCCGTTACCGTGGAATTGCCCCATAACAGCTCATGTACTGTTTGGGTCAGCTCCCCCCCCCCCCCTCCAAAAGAAAGAAAAAATACAAATCTGTGTTGGTATATAAAATCATGATTAGAGGATTACAAGCTAAGCTGATGGAAAATGTAAAACATCATTTATCCCAAGTCTTCAAATTAAGGCGTTTCCGGTTGCCTTTCTATTATCTTTCTCATACATCTCTACAACAGGTTTCTAAGAAAGAGCTTGAAATAAGAGACTTGGTTAATATCCAAATTATTGTGAAACTTGTCTTTTCTGTAATGGCCTTTGTAGTGTTGCACAATGTGAGTGTGAGCTTGCTTGAAAGATAACAGATTAAGCTAATACGATAACAACATGCAGCATATTTACAATATCACTGGTAACGGAACTCTTCAAGCCAAATTCAAGGAATTTGAGTTTTCTTTTCTCATTAAACTTAAAGATTGTGTGCCTTTTCTGCCTGTCTAAAAGATTTCATTTTGCATTACAGTAATTAACGTTGTATTAACCAAACTATTTTGCCGCCAACAAAAATTCAAAGTCGGGGTGCGTCTTATACAAAGGTAAACAAATACAAATAATTAATTTTCTATTTATGCCCCTCCACCTGGAGCTATGCCTGGCAATGTTTCCCAGCTCAGTAATCGGTGTGTTGACTCACCACTCGGAAACAAGAACAACACTCAAATTTGTCTGTCATCTTGGTTTGAAAGTAATCTTTCTGATAGATCTCAATATGTAGTTTATAATAATAATTCCTCCAATTTTTCTTCTATTACACATGGTGTACCACAAGGTTCTATCCTAGGTACTCTATTGTTTTTAATTTACATTAACGATCTTACACATTCTTCTAAAAACGACATTGTTACTATTATTTGTGACAAGTTCACAAGCACAAATCGGCGCCTTCAACTGCACCTCGTTGTTAAATGAAGGTCCTGGGTTTTCGGCAACAAAACAAAAACAAAAACAAAAAAAATTATCATACATGTAACATGTCAATATCACTTCTCTTTCCTTTTCTTTTTCAAATTGGGGTGGGAATCGGTCCAACATTTTATATGGTGAATTTATTGAGATTTTTTTCTTCTAAGTAACCTTATGCCTGTCTGCACTAGTTTAGCCAGGAGGGATCAGACCTCCCTGCAAGGTCACTGACAGGTGATTATCTCATCAAATCAGCTCTCAATTAACATTAAAAAAAAGGGGACCAGGGGGGACCAATGGTCACCGGTTAGGCATTGTTTGCTACATGTATATAAAGGGCGCAAGTAGCTATAAGTAGTGCAGTGCGGCTTTAATCCCTTACTACATGTGACATGAGAGGTCTTTTGTGAATCAATTTAGGGCAATTGTAGCTTCCTGGGCTAGTAGACGAATCATTGCAAAATAATTAGTCCTGTCACAGTAAAGTATACTTTGTACTGATTCACAGGATGAAATGAAGGCCAAGTTGCAAGTGAACATCATCAATCTTAATAGCGGGGGAATAGTATTCCTGCTGCTGGTATAACTACTAATGGCTGATCAGGCTCATGGTCTCCTCAACCCCCCCAGCAATATCAGCAAAGGAGCGAGATCGTTAGCCCAAAAAGTTTGCATATCAATTGATCAATGTGATAGAGGTATCTGAAGGAATTGAAGGAATTGTATGGAAACAAGATCATGCTGCAGTGTAAATAGCGAATATATGTCATCGTACGTGGAAGATACAGTCTATGGGTATACGATAAGACGATACTGCCCCGACGCTAAGTTTAATCCTTTTTTGTCATAATCGCAGGCACAAACAACTACAATTGGTATTTTAAATGATTACAAACATGATAAACATTCATAAAATATGTACCTTGGACCTCTGCATATGAAATCTTCTTCAAAAAAGTGTTATTATCTCTTCCACTTGACTCTCTTTAGACTGTGACTATTGTCAGCCATCTTGAATCAAAGTAATGAATATTCATGACAAAGTTTTTTAGTCTCCTCCCATTGACCTCATTCATAGACGTGCGCGTTTGAGTTCTCATGTTGTCTGCTTCACGTTTGCTTCACGTTTGCGCTATCCTCGACGCGACGCGCGGAGGTCATCCATCCTCATATCGTCTTTAAATAATAATAATAATAGCTAGTTCTTATAGCTTTTCAGGACCGAAGGCCCTCTCAAAGCGCTTTACAGATATAAATATTATTACCCCAGTCATCGGATTCAAGCTTACCCGCACACAATGTATGCACATTCTCCTCTCCCTGGGGAGCATTCCAGCCGGGCGTCATTTTTACAAGCGCACACTTGCTAATCTAAGCACATTAGCTTTCGCATCCTACTGGGTGCCCATTTAACACCTGGGTGGAGAGTGGCAAATGTAGATCAATGTATTGCCAAAGGACTTTAGTGCCGCGGTGGGACTTAACCGCGGACCTTGTGATCCTCAGTCCAGTGACATATCCACTCGTCCCTGACACCTCTACTGGAATATTCATAAGCCGCCATTTTGATTTATGTCGGTCAGAATGCTTGCCGTGGATCATCGAGAAGCAGCTAAAAGCTCTGTAAGTCCTTTTATTTCATTTTTCAATTTCGTGGGGGGGGGGGGGGGGGTAGGGTACAAAAGGACTTCTTACCGACTTACGAAACAGTCATGATGTCTAGAAAATTACTGCAATGGAGGAGAAATTATGCATTTCTCCTCAAGTTTGTCATGTTTGTGGGAAGGGCAAACCACTTAAATCTAGCAGTGATATCTTCCCCACACAGCCTATACTATGGTCATACCGTCCGTGTATGGGAATGTCAACAAATGTCAGTTTTATTCAAGAATGACCCATACCAGACAGTTATACCAGACAGTCTACATAGAAGTGAGCATAGATCTACAGCATGTTCTTTTTTTTTCAGGCTAGCATTCGTCATTTAGCACTAGAGGGCGTGCTTGCGTGATCTTTTTTTTCATTCGTAAGGTGTGCTCAATTTTTGGCTGTGAGCTGGCTGCATTGGTTTTGACAAGGGTGGATCGATATCATGTTAACAAAAAAGTAATGCAGTCAATCGGCAAACTTACGTGCGTACCTATTTCCTATCCCACATACTTTGCAGCTTCTTGCAACTGCGATTTTGGTTGATACCTACTGCTAGAAAGCTGATATTTTATGGATTTTTCACCTCATTAACTTTTCGCTTGTTTTCTCGTGAACTTGTCATATCTATCATTATGCTTAATCCATATTGCGCATCACCAGGTACTTCGTCGTAGATCTAGAGTCTAGTCTAGTCTCATAAGTTTATTTTTATCAAATTTGAAATGATTCCGAATTTTAAAAGATATTTTTATCCGCCCCACACACCAAAGTTCGCAGAGCAGACCCTATGGTTGGCTTCTGTCTGTAAGAGAGGAGCTGACCTTACCTAAATAAGAGGCTAACGAATGAAAAAGACAACATTTTTGGTCTACATGTATACTGTACCGTCCGAACTGCACTACACTACCAGACTACAGCTATCTACACAGCTACATTGGCACGAATCTGCAGACATCATACAGTCACAGCTTCGGGCACACTGCACAGCTTGTACCGTACCCGCGCCCGCGAGTTAGGCGGACATGATGCCCTGCGATGGCTCTACCACGCATGTAGGTACCTCTCTCAATGGTCTCAATTACCTCATATTTTCACTCTTTTCCCCTACTTACCGTTTCAAATATTCAGCAAAATCGTTCTCTGATACTCAAGATAATCAATAAAAGTTCTGTTTTTATAAATCCGTTGGCGGTGTCGGAAATAATCAAATGTAGACGGTCGGACGGGAGA